>LIEC01012029.1:9552-186609 GCA_001925005.1 Drosera capensis
GCCGAGCCTGAGCACATTAATACTCGGCTCGAACGGCTCGCGAGCCTAAATGAGACTCCTATATAAATTATATATATTTTTTATATATTTCATATTATATATTAATATATATATTCAAATATTTTTTAAGAAAAATATGAAATGGATCTGGAATCGAGCCTATCGAGTCGAGTTTGAGCCCGGCTCGAAATGTAATCGAGCCGAGCTCGAGCTTACAAAATAGGGCTCGACCGAGCCTGAGCCCGAGCCCGAGCCTTCGATTTTCGAGTCGAGTCGAGCCCGAGCCGGGCACTGTGTCGGTTCGGCTCGGCTCGTTTACACCCCTAATACGAACCATTTCCCTTTTTGTTGGTGATTCTTCCAACCCTGTTTTTAAGGTAAGTCATTTGCATTCCTCGTCCGCATCTTATTTTTCTCCATGTATGTAGTTCATTGGCTTTCTATTTGCCTCTTTCATTACATTTATTACTTTGGTAGAGGGTTAGTTTTGCTGACGGAGAAATTAACGCATCAGTACTTTCAATGGTCTTCATATGTGTTACTCTCCCATGTCCCATAATAAATGCACCACTTGTCTTTTTGAACCGTCCCAACATAAATACCTCGTTTTCCTTTTAGGAACGTTTTTAACATAAAAAATACATTCCACCAGTTCCTCTGTCAGTAAACCTCACTATCACTAAAAATACTCTTTTTTCATCAAAATCCACATCAATTCAACACTCACATTAAATCCCATGTCAGGTCAATTCTTGAATTAAATTTGGCACAAAGGGGTACAAAATAAATAAGAGAGGAGAATAGGATATTTGAACATAAAATAATGCTCCCTCCATCCCACAATTATTGCGATAGTTTAACTTTGCACGCGTGTTGATGCAAATTTGGCACGCGTGTATCGACGATCAAATGTATGTATTTTGTAAATTTATTGTGAAATATCAATGCTTGTGTAAGTACTTCATTCTACATGTTACAGGATTATTAGACGTGATTTAATATGAAAACGAGACTTATATTCATGCGTATAAAATAATATAAAATACGTACATGTCGTAATAATTGTGGGACGGAGGAGGTATTTAATAAAATCTTTACACCAAATCTAATAATGTAACACTCTTTCTCAAGTTGAAGTATTTTCAACTTGTCAAGAAACCACTACAGAGTAGTAGTAGTTAGTAGCAATAGTAGTAGTAATAGCGGTAGCAGTTGTAGGCAGTAGCAGTAGTATACAGATAGTAACCGGATGATCCCGACATGAAGATAGATAGTAACTAGATGATCCCGACATGAAGACACATAGTGACCATATGATCCCGATGGGAAGATAGACAGTATCGAATAGACTCTACAGGTAGATCGACAGTAACCGAATAGCCTCAGGGGGCAGGCACATCGATATTCGAATAGTCTCAGCAGGCAATCAGACAATAACCAAATAGACTTGACACCAGACAAACAGACAGACAAATAGATAATCATCAAGTAGATCAAACATCTTTATGAATAAGAACGAGCATATTTTCAGCATCATGGGTGGTGGATGTCACCACCCACTGATGATAGCGGAAGCAGAATTTCCACTACCCATCGGTGATAGCGGAAGCAGAATAGGTTAGGTTAGGAACAATGATGCCATGTTATGAAATAAATGAGAGGAGAAAATAATATTCAAACATAAAATAATATCTAATAAAAAATTACACTAAATCTAATATTCTAACCATTGGAAAGCGTACAACCATTGGAGCTTTTTCTATTTTTCGTCTAAACCTCACATATTTGCAGAATATCCCTCAATGTACCACATCATTTTTTAAAGAAAATATGACAGAGCTCATACTCTGAAATCTTTAGTCTACTCTAACAGCTGCCGATGCGTCTTTGAAGAACATAATTTCTTCTCTTTTTTAGAATTCTTGGGTTACTTTAGAAAAATTAACAACCGGACTCTTTGATACTAAGCTAATCCTGGGCATCTCTTTGAAAATGTAGCTCGTCCTTTATCTTACATCTTCTCATCTTTTCACCCAGAATCGGCCAGTTTCCAACTCCCCAGTTTCACTCACCGTGTTGGATAGTAAGCAGAATGAAATCTCACTTTATGTTCATGGTAATCTCCTCGTCTTCCCTTGGATTTTTGGTTTAGAATAAAACTACTGGGCAGTAGACGAAGTTGATCCTTGTTAATATTTGAAAATCATTTCAGTTTCATATGTTGCAGAGTGACTATAGTAGCTCTTTTCTATATCCTTGGTTTTTTTTTTTTTTTTTTTTTTTTTTTTTTTTTTTTGTGTGTGTAGGGTTAGCATCTTTTTGCATTTCATTGTTTTGAACTGCTTTGTTAATCGTATCTCAGATAATTACAAAGGCAACTGCTCACAATTCACTGCACACTCGTGACTGGGATACAGAGCCTCTATTTCCGCTCCCAGATATATGTGCTGTTGCAGCCGATGAACAGTATTTCTAGCACTCTCTTCTTCTTCACCTATCGTATTCATGAAAATATGTGTAGTTCTGTCCCAAATATTTTATTTTATTTTCATTGTAAGGGATTGATGGATTTGTATAACGGCAAACACATTCTTGAGTGTATGTATGTAATATCCTGAAATATTCTCAATAAGAGAGCATATATTTTAAATATGGTAAGATATTTTTGAACGAAGCAAAAATCCCATTAAAATCTCAACCGCTTCCATGATTAGTTAAATCACGTCCCGATATAAATATTTTCAAAACTTGTTAGCGTAACATATTTTTTACCTAGCCTCCAAGAAGAACAAAGACCGTGGAGGGGTAAGTTTTCGTACCTCGTATTGTTTTCATCTCGTAGAATACCATAATCGTCGAGTCGAACTCCGGCTAGCCCCGACCTCGGCAACCCTTATCCGACCACGGCCTAAACTGGCCCGAGCCAACGCCGCCCACACCCACCCCATTCCTCACCGGGAACCACCAAATCCGGCCGGGGTCGAATGCACACGACCTTTCACAAACAACAATGAACGGATCTTGGCCATAGATCCCAAAATACTACGAACCCAATTAGAATCCGGCTATCCCAACCCTCGTCGACCCTTTCCCGATGACGGAAACATCTGGAGCCAATAGGAATCTGGTTATCCAAGGTCGAATTCGACCACCGAGCTAGACGACGTCGTCCGTCTCGATCTCGCCTGAGTTCCCCGATGTCGATCCGTCTCCCTCGTCGGCCGATGAGGCTATATTCGACTTCACCAGCAGTCGTTGGCTTTTGACGAAGGTGTTTCACCAACTGGCAGCCGGATTCCGGCCATGGTCTCGTTCGGGATCGCATGAGAACCCCTTAAGCTTTTCATGTTTTGTTTCGGGAAGAGGGAATTGTTCCTTTTTTCTTAATTAAACAATATACCTTAATATGTTATAATTCTTATATGTTGTGTATTTGGTTACACAAATATTTACGTGCATTATTTTGGAATATAATGCAATGGTATTTATACGTCGTATTATTATTGTAGGTACGATTGATAATCAACAAGAGGGTTGATCGCGTGTTGATTCTTGTGAATTTTCAGATTCGAAATTATGACAAGGTAACACACATCGTTATCCTAAATTATATGTGCGTGATTTTATTTATATAATTGTTTGATCACGTACTCGCATGATAAATAAAAGAATAAAAGTGTGATTATTTGATTGACTTGATTTGTTTACCAGAAGGGTAACGATGCAACCTATAGAATATTATAAAATTTAAATAATGATCTCCTGAATATTGTTTGCTCTTGATGTGTGATATCCTGTTTTTGTTGATATTATTTTTGTAAAGAATTATTATTCCTGAAAATTATTAAGAACGTTATAAAATATAGCGTTATATAAATTTATGAAACACCATGATGGTCCCCTCCTATACATGGACTAATATGATTAATTTCATATTATTTACCTGAAATCTCGAATTACGAACATCATGATGGTCACCTGCTATACATGGATTAATATGATTAATTTCATATTATATGCCTGAAAATCTTGAATCTTGTTATACATGGAATTAATATGTTTAATTTCATGCTACCTGCTTGAAAGTCTTGAAAACCTGAATAATGAGGATATTCCTGTAAATAATAATAAGTGGGAGAGTTACGAATCCTGACTAGCTAGGGAGGGATAGAAATTCCCTTCGCGTGCACGCAGCGGCATCAATTGAAATATAATTGGTGGTCGTGTTTGGTTATCATTAACCATCCTGGGTCGTCTGCAGCGACAATCCTGTTTGTTTAATTGTTATTAGTATGACGATACTATTAACGTTAAATTCCTGCTGTAACTCCTTCCATGTTATTAACATGAAAAAATCATAAGAATTATTATAACGTGACAAAAGCACGTTGTTTATCTGTAAAAATCCTGAGAATCAATATGGCATGTCGAAATATGTCATTAACTTGTAAAAATCATGAGAATTAACATGATTTGATACGAAATATATACAAACCTTAAAAACCCCAATAAAGGCTTTTGACGACGGAAAAAGAAAGGATTTATCGGCTTGACTTAAGATATTACCTTGTGTGTAATTTAAACGTTCCTGCTTGGCATATGATTGCTCGGTGTTGCTTGCATTGCATTCTGTTTGCGCATGGGAAATGCATGATATAATAAGCATGCCAGACCCCTGAGATGGACGTGTATCCTGTGTTACTGGGCTTTCGAGCTCATGGTTACGTGTTCGTTTCAGGTAATAAAGATTCGAGGAAGGATCCGTTACTTAGCAAGGATGAATGAGTTTGACTTGTTGTCATATTACACTTCTTTCTAGACATTGACTTTCATGTAATATAAGACAATGTAAGTTGGATATTTATTTCTAGATCCGAAACGATGTAAGTTTGATATTTTATCTCTAGTTCCTATGTTTCTGATACTTAAACCCCTTGTATTCTTGTCGTCTTGCTTCGAAGGAAACTTTGGAGCGACGGTAATGACACGTGTTGAGCAGGTAATGGATAGGAAATCCAGGGACGTTACAATATACTAATCCAAATATCGAGATTTTAAGATAGTTGGAATTAGTCGAGAGATGAAAGCCAATTGTTTGTTATTGTTAAACCAACTTAATCAAAAGGTAAATCTTATGAAAACAAACCCACTATATTATTAGGTTTGGCACTCCTCTTGTGAATACTATTCATCGAAATGAAAGACGTGGACAAGGCCGTGGTCCACCACATATCAAGTGCCAAACAAACACGACACCTGCTTTGACACCACATCTTCCTTTGCACATGCTTCATTGTTATGCAAAGGAACTGCAAAATTGTTCCCACTAGCAATTTTATGTGATTATCGTTTACACTATAAATCTAAGCTTCAGTTTTGCCTTTAGCTTATTTTGTGTTTATACAACTTTGGTATATCTGTCTGTCTATCCGGCTAAATGATCTTTAATAAGTTCATCTAATCTTTAGTTGAAATATGGAATGGGTAGCTTTTTTGTTTTCCTCTCTGCTCCTCTTTTTTTTTTTTAATCATGTGATGAGTCAATGACTATGGGGACAGCTTCTGGATGTAACCCAGCTTCCATCGCGTAGATTTTTTCCAATTGAAATCTTATATAGCCTTCAGGATACCAGAGACACAGGAGAGAAGATAACTACTCCAGTAACTCCCTCCATCTCAGAAAATTTGCAACAGAAAAACTGCTTTTGAGGTATCCTATGGAATTAAAACGCTTAGATGGTACAGATTGAGAAACAAGTATCCTGAAGCTTAGCATTTTTATGAGAAAATAGGGGGAAATGATATATCCGTTGAATGGTCCAAAATAAAGTGAAAATAGGGTCAGTTACTTATCTTCGATAAAAAAAAGTTATTACAAAAAATGGACCAGACTAGAAAAACATTGTAATTTTTATGGAGTTATGGCATCCCTTTTACCTCTTCTGCCTGACCGTTTCTTTTTTCCTGAGCTTCTTCCTCCCTCCTTTCAAGTGACTGTATTTTTAAGGGTTTGTTTTTTCATATCACCCTCTGAAATCTTCTTTATTTTAAAAACCACCCCAAAACATGATATTTTTTAAGATTGTCGAAATGTTGATATAATTTCAAAACATCTGTTGCCATAAAAATCCGTCAAAAACTAATCCTTTGTTTGAAATTGCTAAACTATCCCTTGATTGATTTAGAGAAAAAGATCTGAAAACTTGTTCGTTTTTTCGCTCAAATGAACTCCTCATTTTCTTCTTCAAGATTTCAGTCACCATCATTGATTGAAATCCCCTTGAAGCTAGGGTTTTCATCTGGGTTTGAATGGTTAAAATTGAAGAGTGAAGAATTAGGCATACAAATGCGTTGATTCTCCAAGCAAGAAGATAACTACAGACAGATGTCGTGAGTTAGGGTTTCAAAATGCAGGATTTCGTGAAGATCAATAGCAAAAGAAATGGGTATATTGTCTTGACTTGAAAAGGGGGAAATAGGAAAAAATTGAAACTGTTAGTTTTTTACGGAAAAAAAGTTTTCGAAATTATATAAGGATTTGGACAGCTTCATAAATTGCTAATTTTTTTGGGAACTTAAATTCCTCCATTTGAATATTATCGTATTATATTTCCTTTAATTAGCTTTCTTCTGCATCATTGCATTATCTCACACTGATGGGGAAGTCTTTGCATTCTTTCTGTGTCTTTCTCCAGCATTTTATTGGGATAAAGTATTATAATCATGCATGCTGATGTCATGCCCTGTCTTTCTATCTTATAGACTATATCACATGCTTGATGCTTCCCTGGTCTTGTTGCATGCTTGTTTCAGCAATTCAATAAAATGCATTTAGGTGCTAATACCAACTGTTTCTGCAGAACTTTACATGGGACAACATCTGTATCTATAATGTCTAAATTCCAAAGAAGTCCAAATAGACGGTCAAAGAGTAGGTGGGGACCACTACCAGAAGAAAAACCAATACAGAAGTCTGCACCGATCAGTCAGGAATCTGTAAAATATGTTGGCTGGAGTCATTTCAATGGAAATGATAAGAAAGTAACCGTTTTGTGCTATCCTTCTTTTTATTTTACTCTGGTGCATTTGCTACTTTCCTGTTTCTTTTCTTTCTGTTTTTGGGGTGGAGGGTGGGGGCATTGCTGGTCTACCTGTACGATATGATTAATTTTTGTCTATGTTATTCATGTGCCACATGTGTTACATAGCTGATAGCTCTGTACCTGTAATATTTGCAAAATATCTGCAGTTTGTAGGTGGGAAACTTCTGCAGAAGGATGTCACTGACAAATTCTCCATGCCTGAGGCAACCACTGCAAGTAGCCACAGGCCTGCTAAGAAACAGCGCTTTGGCAGTGAGTTGAATGCTGCTCAAGATGGTGATGCATCTTGTGACAGTGATAAAGAGCAGGAGCTGGCATCATATTATTCGGGGCCAATAGCACTCGCTAATACACCTGAAGAAAGGAAGAAAAGTGAGAGCAGGTATAAGCGTTTTGAGAAAGGCAGATCACACGGAGCAGAAATGAGTAATTCTAGGCCTAAAGCTTTTGGAGCTGGTAACTTGTATGCTAGAAGGGCCAGTGCAATGGTTATTAGCAGAGCTTACGAAGACAGCACTTCTCGGGCAGTTGAAGATATTGATTGGGATTCTCTAACTGTCAAGGGAACCAGCCAGGAGCTTGAGAAACGATATTTACGTCTTACTTCTGCACCTGATCCTGCAACGGTATTAGATCCTACTTCCTTTTGTTTTGAAGCCTACAAGTAACCCTAGGTTATCTGGATGACATCAGAAGGCTTTTATTTGCTTACAGGTTAGGCCAGACGAGGTACTTGAGCGAGCCTTGCTGATGGTCCAGAATTCTCGAAAGAACTATCTTTATAAATTTGATCAATTAAAAGCTATTCGTCAAGACCTTACTGTGCAAAGGATAAGGAATGAGCTCATTGTCAAGCTAAATTTGGTTCTTATAATCTGTTGTGTTTCACGGTTTTGGTGTTCATTTTTGTAGATTGCATATATTATATATACCTTTGTTATCAATGAAATGTAGTGTCTCACTTTTCTAACTCTCTTAATATGGTATCGGAGTCAAAACCCTAGTCGCCTCCTTTTCCCATCTCCACACAAACTGCCCGCCACCGTCAGCCCGCTTCCGGCCATCATCATCGCCAGCCTCCCAACCAACAAAGGCCTATTCGTCCTTCTCAACTCTCAACAAGCGACAATTTGTGGTTTGGAGATGACGCGTTTTCCGTAGCTACAATGCCTAGCTACAGTACCGCGTCGTGAAGTTCTTCGTAGCTGCCGGAATACTCATCGAATCCGACGTTGGGGACTACTTCATCGATCTTCACAGATACGACGCCTCCATCCATAGCGAAAACAGGAATTTTTTTGGGCATTTTTTCGCTGAAATTTGGAGAAAGGAGAAAATCAAAAGTGAGCTCGCCCCCAAATCACCTCAAAATCAAAAAAGGTTAACTATATCAGTCTCCCCAAACTGACCAGAGAACAACCCAGCAGCTTCACGACACAGATCAAAGCTTCGACAAATTTTCAGCGAATTTTTGGCTCACTTCCGGTGAACTTCCGACGAATTTTTTAGCCATCTTCGGCAAATTTTCTTCTCACAGGTAACTGTTATGCACTCAAGAGGTGCAAATGGTTCTTCTAGAAATTTGTTCTCTCATTCTAGTCATGCTCTAGCGTCGACGAATTTTCCACATCTCGATAACCATGACTCATTCCTCGACTTCCACTTCCACCTATGGTCTCTTCTCCTAGGAGCTTTATTTTCTTCGAGGACTTCTATCTGAATCAACCTATATTACCACTTGCTGGAAGAAGCATGGGTATCCTGATTAGTCACCGGCTCCTTCTGCTCGACTTCCACTTTAACTGGTGGACTTTCCTCCCAGGAGCTTCAATCTCTGCGAGAACTTCTGTCTCGATCAACCCATATTTTTAGGTCATCCTCATGGATTATCGATTTCTGTGCAACAGATCACATCACTTAGTCAACCATTCCCTCTATGACTGAGACGTCACATCTGTTCATCACAGTTGTCGATGGGAATACCCTCCTGTGTTGGATTCAGGGCCTCTCTCTCTCACTCCCTCTCTTACTCTTCCATCTATTCTTTCAGTAACTTCTTTAAGATACAATTTACTCTCTGTGAGTCGTCTTACTAGAGAGCACAACTGCTCCATCACATTTTCTCCTATTTTTCGTGATACAGGATCTTCGGACTGAGGCAGTGATTGATGAAGGTCGTGAAACTCAGGAACTTTATCATATGAATGCATCACCTACTGCTTTTTTCGTTGTTTCAAGAATGGATTGACATCGACGACTTGGTCATGCATCTTTCTCTGTCATTCGTACCATTATCCCTATTTTTTCTTTCTCTGAGTTCAGCTGTGAAGTATGTATATTGAGAAAGCACTACAGATTTAGCTTTCTAGATGTCCATGTTCGCAGTGATACTCCCTTTGTTGTAGTCCACTTATATATATATGGTCCTTATAAGCTGAAAAATCTCTTTGGCTTTCAGTATTTTGTCATCTTTATAGATGATTTTTCTCGTATGACATGGTTATTCTTATTGCATGATAGATCTGAGGTTGTCTGTGTTTCCTAAATTTATTTCTGAAATTCATACTCAGTTCTCTACTACTATTAATGTCATATGCACTGATAATGCACGGGAATATATTGGTACACAGTTTCAGGATATTTATTCTCAACAAGACATCATTTATCAGACCTCTTGTGCTTACACTCTCCAACAAAATGGAGTTACTGAGCGTAGGATTGTCATCTCTTAGAGGTTGCTAGAACCTTATTATTTTAGATGGACGTTTCTCGCATATACTGGAACTTTGTTTTTCTTGTTGCATGTCATCTTATTAATATAATGCATTCTGTTAGCCTAGGAAACAAATCCCCATTCTCTTTTCTATATCATGACAAGTCTTGATATTTGGATGCATGTGTTTTGTTCACTGTTTTGGTCCTACTCAAGATAAGTTAACCCCTTGTGCATCTCGATATTTTTTCGCTAGGTATTCTCGTACACAAAAAAGATATGTTTGCTATTCTTCTGAGACAAGAAAAACTACGATATCAGCCGATGTCACTTTTCTTGAACATTTAATAAAGTAGTTCCTGTAGCTTCTCATCCTCCCCCAATGATGCCTGCTGCGGATAATCTACCCATTATCCTTCGTAAGAATCCTCGTATTTGTACTTTATATCCCATTGCTAATTTTTTATCGTATCATCGTCTCACCCCCTCTCTTCGAAAGTTCGCATATGTTTTGTCATCTATTTCTGTACCTATTTCAGTGAAAGAGACACTTAGACATCCATGGTGGAAAACGACTATGAATGAAGAGATGCAGGCTCTATAGGAAAATGGGACATGGGATGTTGTTCCCATTCCTCCAGGCCAGTCTTGTGTTTGTAACCGTTGGATCTACACAGTAAAACACAATCCCGACGGGTTAGTTGCAAGATTAAAGGCTCATCTTTTGGTAAGAAGATTTATCCAACAGCATGGTATTAATTATGAAGAGACATTCTCTTCAATAGCCAAACTCAATACTGTTCGTGTGTTTGTCTCACTTATTGTGCACCGTTCATGATCATTGTACCAGCTTTTCATCAAGAATGTCTTTCTACATGGTTACTTGAGAGAGATTGTTTACATGTTTCAGCTTCCTTGGTATGTGACTGCGGGGGAGAATCATGTGTGTAGTCTTCGAAAGTCACTATATGGGCTCAAACAATGTCCACGAGAATGGTTTGAGAAATTCAGCAAGGTTGTAGAGACCATTGGATTCTCTAGGAGCTCTGCAGATTCTTCATTATTTGTTCATCGACGTTCTCAAGGGACTGTGATACTACTTATTTACGTTGATGACATTATCATTACTAGGGATGATATAACTGGAATTACCAAGGTGAAAGCTCGTCTCTCAAAACAGTTTCATACCAAACATTTGGGTATTCTCAAATACTTTTGAGGGATTGAGATTGCTAAGTAGGAAAAGTCTCTTCTTCTAAATCAGAGGAAATACTGTTTGAATATACTAGAAGAGTCAGGATTCCTTGAGTGTAAACTAGTTGTCACTCCAATGAAACAAAATCTCAAGCTTTCCAACTTTACTGATGAGTCAGACATTATTATTGTAAATACAGGCATGTATCGGAGACTTGTTGGTAAACTTATATATTTAACTGTGACCTGATCGGATATATCTTTCGCAGTGAGCTTAATCAGTCAGTTCATGTATACTTCAAGAAAATCTCATCTTATAGTTGTTTAGCACATCTTGAGGTATTTGAAGAAGTCTCCTGGTCAGGGCCTCATCTATAGACCTATAGCTATCCCCCGTCCCACAGCATATACTAATGTTGATTATGCTGGGTCTCCTGATGACAAACGTTCCACCAGTGGCTATTGTACATATTTTGATGGAATTCTAATTACATGGCGAGCCAAGAAACAAACGGTTATATCTCGTTTCTAAGTTGAAGTAGAATATAAAGCTATGGCTTTAACTACTTCTGAGTTGACTTGGCTTGAACGCCTCCTATCTGAACTCGATATTCGGTTACCTAATCCTTCAGCTCTCTACTGTGATAATAAGGATGTCATCTACGTTGCTGAGAATCTAGTCTTTCATGAGAGAACCAAGCACATAGAGGTTAACTGTCACTTTATACGTGAAAAGATTCAACAGAGGACAATTCAGCTGTAGCATGTACCAGCTGATGATCAAACTGCAGATATCTTCACAAAAACCTTATCTCGATCTCTTCATTGTCATTTCACCTCCAAACTGAACTTATTAGACATATATGCTCCAGTTTGAAAGGAAATATAGATTATATATATATATATTATCAATGAAATGCAGTGTTTCACTTTTCTAACTTTCTCAACAATTTTGTTAGATTTTCATGTGTAGAGGTACTTGTACTTGGGATATCAGATCCGTGAAATTGTTGTAGACTTGATACACTGCTATCTGTGCAAAGAATTCTTCCAATCAGGTTTTGTGAAACTTCTAATCTGACGCAGATTCTTGCCTGTTTTGCCCAGGTATATGAGACTCATGCTCGATTGGCTCTTGAATACGGGGACTTGCCAGAATACAATCAGGTTATAACATTTTTTTTTAGGCTATTGCCTTTTCTTTTGCACTCCCATTTTGTTCTTTCTAGCCTTCTTTTTCTTGCATGACTTGGTTATTATTCTATATAAATATTTTTACAGTTCTATGGTCATGTACTGTGTTTCGGCATGTCATGCTTTTGGAGCAAGTGGCCTCAATTTCCCATCTTTTCCTGGTTTCAAGATGATGGAGCTTGAATTTTTTTTTTTTCTTAGCTTTTTCTTGGACTTCATGCTGGGATGGTTGTCGTCTGTTGACTAATATTATTGAATTTGCATATTATTTTCTGCAATGTGATAGAGTTACAACCAAACACTCTGCATCTCTTTGTTATTGTTTTCTCGTGCTTTGATTTCCGAGCAATCTTTTCGCTTAGGAGTATTTCAACTACTATTTTTATAATGTTAATAGTGCATGCTATTTGAAATATTCCCTTTTATTATTATTATTATTATTATTATTATTATTATTATTATTATTTTGATTTAGCATTTTCTTTCCTCATTTAAAATAACATGCATGGAGTTGCATTTTCGTTTGAGGTGCATCTTGGGATAAAAGCACCTGTATAACTGCTTAGACACCTGTATAGTGTATGTATGTTCCAAAATTCTTTTCGTGACGATGTTGTGCATTAGTTTGCTGGTTCTTCATGACAAATCTCAGTTATTGGGTGATGAAATCTCCTAATTTTATTCTTTTGTTTGAATCAAAATCTGTTTACTTTTTTGGGTGGAAAATGTATTAGTCCTTCTGAAACATAATTATTTTTAGGTTAATATGTTATCCCCTCAAAGTTGATAATTCCGAAGTTAAAATTCCCAAAATGATATTCCCTCCGTCCCAAATATAATATGCACACATTTAACTATTCCGCACACATTTAAGGTACTTCATTTTTCACCTTAACGACGTAAGAAAAAATCACGTTATTGTCTAAGTATTGAAGTACGTAAAGTATTATTAGTGTTTCAGGATAATTTTATGAAAAATGATGTTTGATTGTTCCGCAACACGAGTAAAATTTTGCATCGGCAAATGCACATGATCAAAATTTTACGTTTATATTGGGACTAAGGGAGTAGTATTTTATTTTTAAGTGATCTATTTATTTTCTATTTTAGAAAGTTTTATGGTAAATATTCCACTACTACAATGGAAATGGTCCTTACATTTTCACGAGATGAAAATGTCTAACTTGATGAAACGTTATTGTGTTATTGGCAGTGTCAATCTCAGCTGAAATCCCTTTATGCAGAAGGCATTGTTGGACACCACTTCGAATTTTCTGCTTACAACTTGCTTGGAGTGTTGCACTCTAACAGCAGAAGAGACCTTCTCGCATCCATGTCCAGGTTAGCAGCATTCAAGGGAGATTTTTCTTTTTGTTTCCCATCTTTTGTGTAGAACAGGTGCTTCCTTTAGAGCTCACTTCGGTATTGAGAATTGATAGTACTGTACCTCACCATTAGAAAACAAGAGGGCTAACCATTTGAAATCAGTTTGTTTATGCTTATGAGGACCTTTAAATATGAATTTAAACCCATGTCTGCTTTGGGCTTATTTTTCATGCTATCTATTCATTTATGAACTGATCAACATGCAGTAGCCAATGTAGCCATGCTGTTTGGTCCTGTTTAAATGTAGAAACATGATGCTTTGGGCTTATGTTCAGAAACATTCTTTGACCAAATTGAAACATATTGTATATGCATCTTAGTTTTTTTCTCATGTTATGGTGAGTTACTATTAAAAGTCCAAACTTAGGGTATAGGGTCATTATGCATCTTAACATTTCGGCATTTCCCCTTCATGAATGCCCTTCATTGGCTTGAAATGTGGACTACAATGTGCCAGCCTACCCGCGAACCGAGTGCCAAATGAGCACAACATATCAAATGTTAAATAAATGGGGAGGCAAAATTTGTAGTCGTGACCTCAAAATCTCATGTGCTTTGATACTATTTCTCAACCAGACATGCTTTAATAGTTGTTACAAACTACTCAATTCTATCACAAATTCGAATTAATGATGGAATATCTATCATGTATCTTAAAAGTAATTTTTGTGGCATGTATCTTTTCATATGGGAAAGGTGAGGTTATTGCAGCAATAACTACGTTGGATGTTGCAACAACTATTCCCACTGTACGGATTATCTTTTTTCTTATTTTTTTTATGGGAATACGGTACAAACTGTAGCCACCGTCGTGCAAAACAACGGGGAAAGATAAAAAGAGAAAATTGAAAGCATTTCATCAGCGTGGGAAAAAAAAAGTTGTGTCACCACGTAGGAGAGAGGGCACCGTTTGCTTCTTATGACGGTGGACACCGTCTTCTCATTTTTCTCTTATGTTATTTTATTTAATTGTTTTATTTTGTTTATTTTTTTCAAAAAACAATTGTTCTTTTATTTATATACCAAAAGCTGTAATTCTCCCATTTTTATACGAGTTTCGTCTCAACAGAATTGCTATCCGTTGATTTGACACGATAATTTATGTGTATTGATTTTTATTGTTAAGGTCATTTTGTCCTTTGAATTGTGTGAATGAAAGGAGTGAGAAAAAAAAAGGAAAAAAAAATAATGGGATGAATTGTTGTGATATAAAATAAAAAATATGGATATTTTGATATTTTTATAGGAAAAAAGTTACCAAATGAGATACGATTGTAATTTATTTGGAATATCTGAATGTAGGAAGTGTTGCAATTCCTTAGCAAAACGGAGGGAGTACTTTGTTTCCTTGCATTTTATTTCTCCCTTCACAAGATTGTCTCGGACCCCACAAAATTGCCTTCGCATCCTGATATTCGTTTAGGTTTGTTCAAACCTGTTGGATTTAATGGCACATCTTCATGTTCCAGGTTGTCGGTCGAAGCAAAAGGTGATGAAGCTGTTACGCATGCGCTTGCAGTCCAGGCCCCTGTGACCTCAGGGAATTACGTTTCTTTCTTTAGACTGTACAAGACGTCCCCTAATCTAAATACCTGTCTTATGGGTGAGCAAATTGTTATTAACGTCAGTTTGAAGATAATTTGCGTATGGCATTCCCTGACATTTTAGTCTCTTGTGAAGACCTTTATATTGAGAAGATGTGGTTTGAAGCTGTGAAATGCATGTCACGTGCATATCGACCAACAGTTCCTGTCTCGTATGTTGCCTACGTTCTGGGCTTCAACAGCTTGCCTGCAGTTGAAGGAAGCGATGAGAAAGAGGGGGAGGGAATGGAGGAATGCGCAGATTGGTTGCGAGCACATGGAGCTTGTGTCATCACCAATGCTGAAGGAGAGCTGCATTTTGATACAAAGGTATGTGAATGAGAAATTGCTTGTGGTTGTTAATATTCTCACTTTGCTTCTCAGATAATTTATACTTATGGGTGTCATATCGTGATTTGGGATTCTGTCTTAACAGAAGCGGCTCCAAGTCTGAATAAATCAGGGCATTCTATGTTGTTTGAAAAGCCACCATAAAATATGATTAATAGTAATATCAATGCTCCTGAACCCCCTTTGCGAAACTATGATTTGGATGAAGATAATGTAATGGCGAAGTTGGTTGAGATGGGGATTATTTACTGTCATGATACAGTATGCTCTTCCAACATATATCAGATAGTACTGGGGCTATGCTTACCTGCTATAATCTTGGAAGAGAGACGAACATGGCCGACATTGTTGGTTATTTGGTGTTATAGTTAACATTTACAGCTATCTACTGTTACATTCTTTTTGTCCCTAAATGACAGAGATTGTTATATAACTGCAACCTGCAGGCTTCGTCTTCCACCCTTTATATGCCAGAACCTGAAGATGCTGTGGCTCACGGAGATGCCAATCTTGCGGTCAATGATTTTTTTACCCGAATGCCCACAAGATTGAGTTAAGTTTGGTTTCTGGGTGGTTGATTTGCAGATGCAGCAAATCAGTAAGCCCATGGTCATGCACCATGTTACATGGGAAAAATTAGTCGATGTTACCTTACATGGACAAAGTTGGCAAGGTAGATTATTGAGGAACATCTCATCACTACCCATACTTGGATCAGAACTCACCGAAAGAGTGAGACGAGGTCATTCTTCACTGTAGATCGGCCGAAATAGGCAACCCAAATAGGCAAAGAGAATAAGTCATCTGCAGGTAAAGTTTGTGTAATTTTGATGTGGTTGGTTCATTCTTTTCACTCACAGAAAGCGATACGCACCTAGCTTGCGGTTTGGCAGAATGTTTTGGCTGTTAGTAAAGGGTAATGTGTTCAGGGAGGGTGGGGAATGACGAAATGTTGAACAAATTGTAACATATTTAAAATTCTAAAGGTCACCGTGTGTATGACTTCCCTACAATGTTGCAATACTTTCATCTAATCATCCAGTCAGTGAACGATCTTTGCAAGCGTCCAAATGGAGCGACCCATCAATCATAAGTGTTGGCGTGGGCATGGCAATATTCCATGCTCATTTTGGCAACCAGTTCCACGAGAGGAGTGTAATTAGCTCTATCAAGTGCAAGAAAAATTTAAAAATGAAAAAATTGAGGGGCTCAAGCAAATGATTTGACCCTCGTTGAGTATGGTTGAAAACCATAAGGTATCACTTTTAAAAAAGAACCACCAGTCTTTTCTATGTACATCATCGATCATTATTGTTTCCATCATCATCATCTCCATTATTATCATCATCTCCATCATCCTTTTCATCATGGACCATCATCCTCTCGATCATCGATCATCATCGTCGATCACTATCATCAGATCTATTATTCTAGATCTTACTCGTTTCTCTTCTCTTGTCATAGATCATGCAGCCAGTTGTTGAGTATAAGCATTAATTGGAGTCAAACTTGTAAAGACCTCGGACTTTTGCTAGGTTAAACTCGACAGAGTAGCTGGTTAGCAAGCCAAGTATGAGCCGGGTCTTAATCTTGGTGAAATTGAAGAACATAGTGGGCTCGAAGTAGTGTTAACTAGTTTTGCCTCAGTAGGTTTGCATCACTTTGTAAATACGAAAATGCTAGTTCAGGATACACTTTTCTTTATAGTTTCTAAATGATGTATGTGATGTGTTTTTTCACTATTTTTATTTTATTTTCTTGCACAAGTGTATTTATAATATCCCGAAATAATTTGAATGAGGAAATAAATATTTTAAATATGGTAAGATATATATTTGAACGATGCAAGAATCCCGTGAAAATCTCAACCGCTTCCACAAATATTTCAACCATATGTTGATATAAATATTTTCAAAATTTGTTGACCTCACAAATTTTGACCTAACCTCCGAGGAGAACAAAGAAATTGAAGGGGTAAGTCATCGTCTTTCGTTCTAGATTTTTTATCTCACAAGTATGAAAATCACTGTATCGGCCAGATTCCGGCAACCCCCGACGACACCATTAAAACCCGAACCCCTTCTCGAGCCAACCCGAACCCTCTTGAACCATCGTCATCGTACACCCAGGACCGAAATCGTGTCGCCGCCGCCTGGATTCACAGATCCAGCCCCGACGACCGACATCGGACTTCGGCGACGAGGATAACAGTGGTCGGTCAAACCCCGACCCTCGTCGTACCCTTCCCAACGCTTTTTCGATCAGATTCGGCCATTATCGACCCTCGTCAACCCTTCCCGACGTCGAAAACGGGCAGCCGAACTAAACACCGGAGTTTCCGATGTCGCTTCGCGTTCCTCGCCCCGCCTCGACCGTCGCCTCGATCTCCCCTGGCTACCATCGACTTGGCCGGAGAGACTCCGGAAAGCGGCAGCCTGAAATTGAGCTTGCCTCCTTGCGCGTAGAGTGAAAGGGAAAGGGGATGAACTCCTTTTCATTAATTAAAATAGTATAATAGTTAAAACGTTACAGTATACGTTATATATATTATTTCGGGAAATAAATACGAAGGTATTTATGATTGCGTTATTATTGTAGGTACGATCGATAATCAGCAAGAGAATTGACCGCGTGCTGATTCTTGTGGATTTTCAGATTCGAAAAATATGACAAGATAATACACATCGTTATCTGTATGCGTGATTTGATTTGTGTGACTACTTGACCACATATTCGCATGATAAATAAAAGAATAAAATCCTGATATACTTGACTGTCTTGAATGTTGATTTGCTTGCTTAAAAGGGTAACGATGCAATCCGTAGAATATTATAGAATTTAATAACGACTACTGAATATTATTTTCTCTTGACGTGTGATATCCTGTGCTGGTAGATTATTATTTTTGTAACGAACTGATAATCTTGAAAACTCAAGGGAACATTACAAAAATATAACGTGAGATGAATTATGAGACGTCATGGTAGTCGTCTGCTACACATGGATTAATATGATTAATTTCATATTATATGCCTGAAATCTTGAATCACGAACACCATGATAGTCATCTGCTATACATGGATTAATACGATTAATCTCATGATGCATCCTGAAAATCTTGAAATATGAACGTCGTGACAGTCGTCTGCTGTACATGGAAATTAACGTAATTAATTTCATGATACATGCATGGAAATCTTGAGAATCTTGAGAATTATAGAAATCTTGAAAATCTTGTCATACATGGAATTAATGCGATTAATTTCATGTTACTTCCTTGAGAATCTTGAAAACTTGAACATGAAGAAATTCTTGTAAATGGCAATGACAGGGAGAGTTACGGAACTTGGACTAGCTAGGGAGGGAGAGAAACCCCCTTCGCGTGCACGCAACGGCATCACAACAAGTGATGGTAATCTTAAACCCCTTGTTAGTATCATATGTTTCTGATCCTTAAACCCCTTGTAATCTTGTTGTCTTACTTCAAAGGGACTTTGGAGCGACGATAACGTCACGTATCTGACAGTTATTGGATTGAAAATCTTAGGGCGTTACAGTATTAGATGATGCTTTTGTTGCTAAACACTATTTTTTTTTTGCACATGCATACTAGATAATATAAATGATGTGTTTTTCATTAAATGTAGTACTTTTTTGCGCATGTGTACCAGGTGATATGTTTTTCCACTAGGCGCATGACTTGTTTGCATAGAAATACTAAATGATGTAAATGATGTGTTTTTCACTGGACGTGCTTTTTTTTTTTTTTTTTTTTGCACATGTATATTATATGATATGTTTTTCATTATGCGTATTACTTAATATGATATGATATTAAGACCTATGATTGGTCTACATCCTGCAAGACACCTAGCTTTGATTGCTCCCAGACACATATAAGCTCTTTTGTACCTATACTCCCCTTTAATTCTTATCTCTTCAGTGGATACTTTGAACGTGGAACCTGGATTAGTCTCAAGAATTGTCATTGCATAATCCCTGATCTTTCAATACTATTCCTCAACATCACCTAATATTGCTACACTTGCTTTCTCCTTAGTCCTATACACAGTCCATTTGCTCACCTTAACCATTTGTTCTCTTCTCAAAACCCTCTAAATTGCACTCACCCCCATGTAGGATTATCTCTAATCCTATCTAGATAACTTTTTCGCTAGAAACCTAGAGTCAGCAAGGTGATTTTTGTAGGCTCTACCACAAGTGTGTTTGTTTTAAAAGATTTGATTTGAAACCCTACACCAGGAAAAGGAGAAAGCATATATTCTCCAGTGACAGTAGTAAACAGGTATTTGTTTTTGTGCTCGAGAGTCATTGACAGTGGTTGATTGGGTTTGGGATTGTGTTTGAGGCTCAACTTTATTGCTCTGTTTATCCGTCCTCCTTTTTATTGAACTAGAATTATACACGCACGATGCGTGAAAATATGTTATAATATTGAACTCATAAATGACCTACATTTAAAACAAAAAATTAATTTTATAGATATATATTTTGCTGATAGGTAATTAAGAATGCTATTAGATAAGAAGTTTCAAAGATAGCCATCATATATTTTTAATTAGTAGTAGAAGAAGGTTGAATGAAGTACAACTCTCATTACACAATGTTTTCATACAAAGATGAAAGGAAGCCCTGAAACATGGTAGGAAAAAAGGCTTAGATAATATGTTCATCATTTTTACGTTCCACCAATAGCGTCAGATTTATTCTTCATGCTGACTCTTTAATAATAAAGACTCTTGAAGAACTAATTAAATCAGTACACAAACCATGAATCCCAAAATATCACAAGCTATAATAGAAATAAATTAATAGCCAAGATACTAAGGAAAGAATGATTTAAAAGAAGATGAATCTCAATTAAGTGATTATAGAAGATGAAGCGTATAAGAAACATTATTAACAAATTGATTACCCATGGGAAGATACTGCCCAAGTTGATATTCCATTGTGTAAGATCCAACTAAACACCATTTCACATGTTTTTTTTTTTTACAATTGAAAATAATAAGTTCATTTATAAAGTTACGAAGGGGATGAGGCAACATAATCCATACCCCTGAGCTTCTTGTCTAATGATTAGAAACCTAAGTTTCTATGGAAAATTACACACACATTCTACAAATGTTACAGGAGTTTCTCCTAAAATGGATAAACCATACACAAATGGTTACATGACTCAAGAAGCATGACCATATACAAAACAACTTAGCCATCCAGCTTGATCTTTTAATTGACCAGTAGTTTCTTCTCATCCTCATTGAGGTACTCTTTCCTAAGATAAGTAATGTACATATCTTCTTTGAACAAGTAACTTTACATGGCATGTTTGCACTGCTCGAAAACTGATGTCATTCCTGTGCTTCCAAATGATGTAAACAAGGCTACAGAATAGAAGTTGAATAGAAGTTGAATGATAGTCCTTGTGGTCCTTAACCATGTTGGACATATTGGAACATCCCTCAACCAACAAACTTAAAATCCACATTTCATGGTCCATGAAATTAAGTGCCAAAAAACGAAAGTTGTGTAAAAATTTTAGCAAAATTCATTGTTGTCACGTCATCGTTTGGGCTTCCTTGTATGCACAACATATTATAAGCAAATCCTTCTTTCTAGTATACAATGATCGAGGCCAATGTTCCCATGATCTTCAACATCTTAGTTTTAAGAAATGAAACAGTAATACATACCAGATATAAGAGTTTTCCAATAGTGTGTTGCACTGGGTTTGGGCCTGATTGCCTAAACACCTCCTGAATTATCGAAGCAAGTTGAAGAATGAAGTAAAACAAAACCAAAACCTCCCTTCTATTTTCACTTTTTTTTATCCTTCCCCTAGAACCTGATTCGGCAATTCAATAATAAAAAATACATTCAGAAACCATGATCGTTTGACTTTGTTAATGAATCAAAATTGGAAAAAAAAAACACCATAATGAATAGTGATGAGAATGTGTGTTACCTTTTGTGTGAGTCGTTTATGGGAGCCTTGATTTCTTGAAGCTAAGTGATGCTCCGTTGATGAATAAAGATTGAGATCTACTTGATATAAAAAATTAAAGAAAGAAAGAAGATTGGGTAGAAAAAGAAGGGAAAAGGAAAATCTTACATTTGCTTTTAAGAGAGATAAGCAAAAACATCATCACTTTAAATTT
Source organism: Drosera capensis (assembly GCA_001925005.1). Taxonomy (NCBI): domain Eukaryota; kingdom Viridiplantae; phylum Streptophyta; class Magnoliopsida; order Caryophyllales; family Droseraceae; genus Drosera; species Drosera capensis. The sequence goes on from LIEC01012029.1 coordinate 31,256, forward strand.
GGTACAATGTAGAAGGTAGATGGACACAAAGAAAAACTACAGAGAATATAGAAGGACGCTAAATTAACTTGGTAATTATGTTTATAACGTTATTACTAAAATGCTCCAAAATGACATACCATGGGAGCAGCTTGTGGATTTGATAATATAATAGACAATAGATAATAGATAATAGATAATAGATGTTTTTCTGATGGTGAATGTACACATATGGCAGTGATCCTCTTCCTCTCATTCTTTACATACTCTGTATCATAACCCCCTCTCAAGTTCCAATCGACTAAAACTTCTCTGAACTGATGTGGTGACTTGAACATCATCCTCACCTCTAATTTTGGGTCTTCAATGTCTTTGTTATAAAACTAGATAAACCGTTTCTTCCCATCATCCTCATCTGATCCCTCCACTGAATCAAAAGAGTTTCACTCTCTACTTCAAAAAACCAATCAACATCATCATCTACCCTGTGAGTTTCATCATTCACAGTATTCCTGCATTGTTGTTCTACCGCATCTTCTAACATCCTCCTAATTTTCTACACTAGTCTAGCATCATGTTCAACCTCTTCTTCCCTAAAAATGCCATCCCCAACTTCAGCTGGATCTTCATCAACCCATGATGGTACACTACTTCACACATTGTCATCTCCATCACCTTCTTCATCATTATCCCTGTTCTGTTCTATATCAATCCCCTCATCAGCTGGTTCATCATCTACTATTCATTCTAGCATCCTAACACGCTACCAGATGGGGTATTTTTCCCTGTGGAAAGATAACCTTGAGTGATGAACTTATGATTTCAGCATAAATCACAAAACGGTACCTGGGTTGCAAACAAGCAAAGCAACTAACCAACATACTCTCATTATCAAGAGGCCATAAACTAGCTTCAAAGCTACTTGTTTTTGGCCTTGAAAATGAAAAATTAGCAACTACAGGTTCTATATTTCCTATCTGCTGGCAAAACACTCCTAATGCAAGTCATTAATATCTAACATGCTTAATCTATCAGGGTTAAATTCTCTAACTTCCTCAATTCATCCACTAACATAATCAACAGCAGGTTCCCACACAAGCTTCCCACCAAAATGCAAGTGCAAGAGAATAACCAGATTCAGAACATGCCTACATCTTCTTCTGTATAAGTCCCAAAAACAAAAAAAAAGGAAAAAAAAACACTGCACAATCAACAACTCAAATCTGGAAGATTATTTTCAGAGATTTGAATACAAAAAGAAATTTTTGATGATATGTTCTTCACATGATACTGAGTAAAACTAGAAATCCAAACGAAACACCACATATCTCGAAGAGCAGACACCAAATCTAGGTTGAAGAAGTGAAATCCAAAAAGAATATGTGCTCACTTGCATGCGATCTTCGTCTTCACATGACACTGAGTAAAGCTGAAAATCCAAACGAAACACCACATATCTCGAAGAACAGACACCAAATCTAAGTTGAAGAAGTAAAATCCAAAAAGAATATGTGCTCACTTGCATGCAATCTTCGTCTTCTTGCTCACCCAAAAATCCCAGATCTCATTCTCACTCTGTTTGTTTCTTGCTTATCTCACTTTGAAGAATAGAGGTGTGTGAACAAGTGTAGGATTGTGTGCATTTCTTCGATACGAGGCAAACAGGTCAGGGGTAGGGATGACATTTGGTTTGAGCCATTATCGGAGAAAACAACAGATACTTGTTGGTGGCTTAAGGGCATGTCACTTTAGTTTGGTGTGCTAATGTGCCAAATTTTGAAAGTTTGAGGTTTGCATGTGCAATTTTGCAAGAAAAAAGAAAAAGCAAAGCGTGGCAAAACGTTGAGTTGTACAACAGGGGTGGCTGGCCTATGTAGCATAAATCATTTCCCCATATATATGGGTGATAATAATGGGCAAAAGTTGGCTGAACTAAGTAACTCAGTCAGCTTTGAGGAAAACAATGGTGGTCATCCACATGAAAGAACCAACGACTCGATTTAAAAAAAAAAAAAAAACCAAAATCGTCCATTTTTATTTTCAGTGACAATCCGTTTGTATTAAAAATGGATAAGAAATTACTATTATACCCCTCACTAAAAGTCAAGACATGCATTTCCATTTTTGCAGAAAATAAAAAGAAAAAGAGGAAAGATTACGGTTATGAATTAAGTGCATACAACCACCGCTCAGGCGAACACGACATCAATTTCACGAGCTATGAATCGAGAACCAATTGGATTTGTTTGAACCAATACTCACTGTCCAATTGGTTCAATCGAAGCGATTAGAGAATTAGGGTTATTTAGGTTGAGTGTTTTTTTTATTCCAATTGGTCCACATCGGAGAGATAAGAAATTAGAGTCCAATTATTTTTTGTGTTGAATTTAGTTGTGTTAGTTCCCAAAATTATTCCAAATCGGTCGGTCTCGAGACAACGTGATCGAAATTCATGGTCTCGAGATGAATTTCTGGTTCAAATCTCATGTTTGCTTCTCGTGACAGTTGTTGGGTTTTTCATTTATTTATTTTTCTTTTTTTTCTCTAACTGTGAGAGGCAAAAATGAAAATAGAGGTCTTGATCCCTTTTTTTCCTCAACACTTTGCATTGCAGCAACAGGGATGGTTGTTATCACAGGGTTGATTCTGCCCTAATTTTTTCGCGACAAATCCATCCATGTGATGCCCAAATTTCGTACAAACCAGCCAGCAATACCTTTTGTTTTACTCAACGAAAGTTTTTTGAAACTACGACAAACAAGTGCAAACGATCCACATAATCAATACAAACGAACCAGAAATCAAACAACAACGATTTACGATCAAAAGATCAATCTTTTATTGTTTTTCCAACAATATAAAGGAACCTCACGAATTTACAAGGCAACGCACACCCCACGCTCTCTTGCCTAACTCTTTTATTGATCTCACCCACGATGCGCAAAACACATACAATCCTTTAGTGTTCTTGACCTGATCGTGCCCTCAAAATATATGTGATGATCAGGGATCATCCATAATTATAGAAAACACTATTAGATTTTGCATCGCAAAGATAATCAGCTAAAAATATCATCAAAACAGATTTACAACCAAAAACAACATCTTTTAACCCAAACAATATATTTGCCATGCTTTTCCCACGATATCTTTTCGATTTGCTTATCTTCTCAATCCTTATCTTTGCTCGTACAAACTCCCAAGCGCGTCATCCCTGCTTCACATCATATCAATTGCCCTATGCAGCACAAATCATTTACCACACATATATCAAAAATGTATGGTTGATTTAAAATGAGGTAACATGGCTGATTTTATTATGTAAGTTTTACTTTTTATATCATAAATTGAAAAATTTATACTATAAATTAATGAATATATAATATCAGATTTTAGAGTATTTTTATATCATAGATTGTAGTATAAACTTTTTAATTTACGATGTAAAAAGAAAAACTTTGAGAATAAAACCAGCCAGTATGTTGTCACAAAATCATCCTTAACACACCCTATATATATTGGCTGATTTTATTTTGTGTTTCACTCCTCGTGTACTTTATTTTGATAATTGTATACTAAAATGGTTTTCCTTTAAAAAACATGCAGTACACCATTGTTAAAACATCCTTTAACATTCGTTATCAACTGATAATCCATAGCTTAGTTCAGTCTTCCCTTGGTTACCAATTTAGTCACTCCAAGAGGTAAGTTCATTATCTTCGTGTTTATGGCTTACAAAACCCTTTTTACAAGGTAGCTAATTTGTCAAAAGGCGAAGAACTTAGATCCTTGCACATATTCTTCACTGGACTCTGCTGTAGTTTTTGTTCTTCAATTTAGACTAGTGAACCTTCTTCCCGTTTCTTTCTCAATTCAGCTCATTTGAGTAGCTTTGAATCTTGAATTGTTTTGCAAGTATGCACGCTTAATCTCTCTTTCAACTTTTTTTCAATGAGCTTCATCGATCCCCTTTTATATGCTGATGGAATGAACCCATGACTTATGTACAGAACCTGATGTGATAGCTTGTCATATGTGAACCTCAATTGATGTTGACAGCTTACATTTTTTAGATCCTTTACTATCACACTCTTAGCCTCAAATCTGACCCAACCTCAACAACCATCTCTACTGCACCTTAGTCTGCACTTAATATTGTTGAGACCTCGTCTGTACCCAGTCCCTACTATAACTTCATCTACACTCAGATCTGATGTACTTCATACATTGCTATGTTAGTCATCGTCTGCAAGTTCAATCCTAGATCCTGAAGCATTTGTAGGTCTTTTTGTTGCCCATGCATGTCTTAGTTGCTTAGCCGAAATCCTCTCTAGTAGTCTATATCTGGTGGCCCACACAATGCTCTCTATATGCAGCCGTCTGTTCTCCAGCATCTAACCTAGATTGCAACTACTTATCTAATTTTCAGCGTAAGCACACTAACAACATCATGGCTAATACTCCTAAGTTTTGTTCATCAATTTCTATACAAGTGGAGGGATTGCACATTCTTATCAATCCCACTAAATTGATGCTAATAAAACCTCTAAGTAAAACAACAAGCTAACATTACATCTAAATTATATTGTTTTGAAATTGCACATTCTTTGGTTGTTTCCAATTGAAGCTTGTTCTCTAGCAAACCCAATCTGGTGTCATTATTGCGGATATGCTCTGTAAGCTGTTGTTGTGTGGCTTGCAAGGCTATTCGAAGTTTGCGAAGATCAGCAGAGTGTTGTTCTTTTAGTTTATTTAGATTAGATGTACTGAGCCGATACTGTTGGAGGTTTAGTGCCATGTTATGAAGGATTGCTTGAAAATCTTCAAAGTGTTAAGTTCTGATATTTTCTCATTTTCAAGTTCCCTTGCAACTGGTTGTAGACTGTTAAGGAGATCTTGGAATACATCCCTTGTCCATTGATGCATGTTGTAGACCTCTTGATCTAATTTCCTAATACTGTATTCCATCGCAGTCTCTTCCATAGATGATTCTTGATGTGCAGTTGGCTGAGTCTCTGTTGCTGTTCGTGCAGTAGAGGATGGCCTTTCTATGATAGGTGCCATTCTAACTTCTCTAAGAGCATGTCTCAGACTTCTGGCTGTAGTCTGGAGTGTCATTTGAAGATCAAATATTCCACTGTATAGTAGCCCTAGTTTGCACCATTCCAAAGGAAAAAGGTTGTGAAAACTCGATGTTTAGTGGACTTTGACCTTGTTGACCTGATGGAGTATCACCCATCAAATAATGGTTGATTTCTTCAAGAGTGATTCCCTTGTGAGCATTGTTTCCTCCAGTATACTCCTTTGTTTACAGTTGGGTTGTTTCCTCATATTCATCTTCAACTATGGCGATTTCATCTCAAAGAGTACGAGTCAGATCAAGTGTTATGACTTGTGTGAATTCTGCTTTCTTTGTAGTCTATAGAGGCTTCTTCTTTGATAACCTCTACTACATCCCTGATTGATAATGAGGTTGGGGAGCCCTCCTTTGGTTAATCTTTTGCTGTTGTTTCTTCACGTACTGCTGATTCTGCTATTGATGATTCTGTTATAGGTGACTCAACTGTTGGTGACTCTACTGCAGGGGACTCGATTGCAGGTGACTCTGTTGCTGGCTCTCCTGTTGCAGATTATTATACTATGTTCTGCTCCGAAATCTCTTTTTTAGCTACTTCATCAATGATGTCCTCATCATCATGACCTTCTAGCTGTAGGAGTTCATCGTCGTCATCATCATCTTCTGAGGCTTGTGCTCTGCTGACTGTTGGCCTTGATAGATAGTCATAAATCTCTAAGGTCGCTGCCCTGACATGTTTATGTATCATCTTCTTCAGTTTAGCCTCCACTTCAGGAGTGTGCACAAACTCGACATGTTGTGGTTATGCCTGTCTATGCCTCCTTATCTTTAGTGTTAAGTCCTTGACCTCCAATACTCCACTGAATAATATGTAGGGTTCAGTTGGTCTTTTCTTCTTATTGGCTTCTCTTTTTTGAATCTGGATGAGTTAAAGGATTTCAGCTTCTGTCATACCATCCACTACTAGGATTTTAGCTTCTATCATACCGTCCACTACTCCAATTTCTATCTTGGAGTCATCTGGGTTTATTCTGTATCTTGTGGTTGGTCCTGATGGGATGAGCTTTGGCCTTGCCACCTTGGTTAACCTTTTTAGTGGAAGATTGTGTTGTTTAATGAATTTCTGGATCATTTCTTCCTTTTGAGGCTTGCCTAGCATCTCGCTTGTCTTGGCTCTGTGTTCTTGAACTTTTTCTTTTATTGCTTGAACCATCTACAGAGACTTTATGATCTCGTCCTTCTCTGGAGATTGAGTGACTATGGTTGTTGTTGTTGTAGCCCAAGCCTCTGACGTAGTTAAGGGAATATCTTCTTCAATTATTGATAGATCCATTCCAATGTTGGAAATTGGAGTGATCGCAGTTATGAAGAGTTCAGTTGCAGCAGACCTGATTATCACTATGTTTATAGTAGAGGTGTCCTTAGATTGCCCCATCTCCATCATTCTCAATTTTTCCTAAATAGCCTCTATTTCTTGAGTATCCCTGTGCACTAAGCCCTTGTCTAAGCTGAGCTTGTGCTCCTTCTCTGATCTCTTGATAGCTTCTTTGAGCTCCCAATATAAGATTTTTAAGATTTTCATCGGCACTGGCCTTCAGATACTTTAGTGATATATTGGCATCATGAAGTGCAGCAAGTTCTGGTTCCTTGAGTGGTAGGGGTCTTGAGGATGAGCCCTCAATTGCTTGCCTGGTCTGCTCTTCTAAAGATGCAGATTATGTTTCCACTTCCATCTTAGTCGACTCTACAGTAGGGTAATCTGATATTGTTTCCTCGTCTGATGTCTGTAGAACAAGTCTTCTTCTGGTCTCCTTTGTTTACTTCAGTCTAACGGGTTGTGCCTTGATGATTATCTCTTTGGCCTTCTCAGATTTCTTCAAAGGCTGGTCTAAAACCTTTACAGTAGTCTGCATTACTTTTGGCTTCTTTGAGAATCCGATAGGCTGCTTGCCTATCTTTCTTACGTCGATTTGCTTGGCCACGGTCCATGGCCTTCCTACTTTGTCAGATAGTTTCAGTTTCTCCTTAGGATAATACCGATAACCCTTCCAAACAACGCCTGTTTTGCTTCTACAGCTTTAGCAAGTTGATACATTAGTAATTTTTCCCAGTTGCGTTTGGGCTTAGTAAGAATTGCACACATAATCTCCTATTGATTAGATGTGATACGATCTTTGGAGAACTCTCTGAACAATATCACTTTCTTCACGACATCTGTAAGCAGTTTGTGCTCTTTAGACAGGTATTTCTTCAGTGTGCGAATGCCTTCTTGCTATCTCTCTTCATTGAGCATGGCATGTCTACCATTAGTTACTACAGAAGGTTGGATACTTCTTGGTCCTTCATTCGAGACGTTGAAGTACTGCTCAAAGTCATTTGGGCCTATGTTTATCCCAATTTTCCTTGTGGAGATATATGTGATGAGTTGGTGATCGTCTGTAACCCTCGTCTTAGGGTCTTGAAATCGAGAACCACCCCTGCTTGTAACTCATCCTTCTTCGTTGGGCTTCGTTGCTCTTATGACTTGTCATTTTTGGGGGTGTTTGATCGAATGTTGTCCATTTGAAAATGAAATTTGAGAGAATTTCTAAACTATGAGATTGAATTGAAAGAATTTACGAAATTAGGGTTTTGTAGTTGAGTGTAATAGAGCGCAAAAGCTAAAGAATAAGAGAGCAAAGGTGTTTTTCAGATTGAAAATTTTTAGTATTTATACCCTTTGAAGAAATATTACCGTTGCCAGTTTTAATTAGCCATTATGCAGATTCAGTCATTGATTTGATCGTTGCGTGATTTCAACCAATCAATTTTTAAAACGTTATTTTCTTTCCAAAAATAGAGAAGTAGTATGTATAGCAAATGTGACTTTAGTCTGCATCCCTCACGTGTAGTAAGTAGTAGAGTAAAATTATGCTAGTCAGCATTCTACATATACAGTAGAGCAGTAGAACATTTTGGTCATTTTATTGATTCAAATCAATTATACCTAATTCACCTCGAAATTGAGTAAATTTTCTCTTATAAAGAGGCTTTGTAAAAATGTCTGTAATATTTTTCTGTTGGAATATATTTCAATTTAATGTGACTGTTTTGCATATGATCTCTAATAAAGTGATATTTGACATCAATGTGCTTGGTTCTTGCATGAAAAACTAGATTTTCTGAAATTATCATTACAGACGTGTTGTCACAAAATATTGAAGTTTCGGTGAATATCATATCGTAGTCTGCAAGTTGTGACCTCATCCATGGTATTTGTGTAGCACAACTTCCTGCAGCTATATATTCTGCTTCTACAGTAGAGGTTGACATAGTGGTCTGCTTTTTGCCGAACTATGAAATCAGTCTTGCACCAAGGAATTGACACGATCCACTTTTCCTATCAACTCTACAACCTGCAAAATCTGCATCTGAATAACCTATTAGCGTAAAATTTGATTCCCTAGGATATCATACTCCCAGATTTGGAGTCCCTTTAAGATATCTTAGGATTCTCATTACTACAGTGTAATAGGATTCCTTAGAATCATATTGATACCTAACACATACGCAGACCGAGTATTAGATATCTGATCTGTTGGCAGTAAGGTAGAGTAGTGAGCATATTATTCCTCTATACATTCTTTAACTTATTTTCTTCCCATTTTCATCTTTATCTATTTTTATTGATGTACACATAGAAGTCTTCATTCGATTGCTTTTTCTAATCCATACTTTTTAATTGTGTTCTTTAGGTACTTAGAGTGATTTATAAAAATGCCACTTTCCAACTGTTGTACTTAAAGTGCAAGAAAGTATTTTAATTCTCTCATCAAGCTCATTCTCATAGAAGTCTTCTTGTGAGTATCCTTTTACAACTAACCTAACTTTGTTTCTGAATACCCATTTGCAGCCAACAACTAGATAATTCCTGGGTCTTGGTGTCATATACCATACTTCATTTCTTTGAAACTCATTCAATTCCTCTTGCATGGCATTAACCTAATTTGGATCACTTAGGGCTTCAATTGTTGTCTTTGGTTCTATCTGATATCAAGCAAACCGATAAGAATTCTATGGTTGTTGTCCTTTTAGTCTACACAGGTGCATCCTTGTCTCCAATGATGTCTTCCTGTGTGTGTGCATTGATCTATCTTCTTTTGTCTTGTTCATTGGTTGTGTGTTTCAGTTGTTGTTTCATGGTAGATTGTTCTGGCTCTGCTACATTGTGGTTTTCTTCAATATGCGTAGACGACTCTTCCTTTTCCGCAGTTTTAATACCTTCATTTGCTTCCTATTCATCATCTATGTATGCATATTCCTCATCAAAGACATTAGCATCACGTATGCATATTTCGAATTCATCAAAAGACCTCACCAAGTGACCTTATAAACTTTAGGTTGACTTCCTTATTATCAAAAGTTTTCCCCAAAGTCTTGAGATTATTGATGAGTACGTTGAGCCTTTCATAGAAGCTGGTTAGGTTCTCATCAAATCTCATTGAGACCCAGTCATACTGTTGCATCAGGTCATCCTTCTTGTGTTCTTTGATTTCATTGGTTCCTTCATTTCTGAGTAGTACATCATCCAATGCTTTCTTTGTAGTGGTCGTGTGAACCACTATCTCAAACATGTCATCATCCAGAGCTTTGAATATCTGATTTCTTGCTCTTCTATCCATCAGTACTAGATCTCAATCCTCCCTTGTCCAAAGTGATTTAGGCTACTTTACTTCGTTGTTTGTATCAATTGGATCTGGCATCATTGGTATGTATGGTCCATCAGTGATGATGTCATGCATCCTTTCATCTATGGAATCTAAGTGTGCAAGAATCCTTAGCTTCCAGTGATTAAACTTGTCGAATGACTATGCTGGTGGCTCTCCACTATTGGGAAATTTGGGTAGTTTTGGAGGAGCCATATTTTCTTTGCAAAACAAACTATTAGTAAATTCTTTGAGGTTTAAAATCTAAATATATATCCTTTTTCTTTTCAAAAATGTTAGGTCTGGAAAGTCAGGCTCTGATACAAATTGTTAGGTTCACATATTCAACCTAGAGAGAGGGGGTGAATAGGTTGATTTAATTTTTATCGGGTAAATATAGCGGATTTAATGATTTGAACACTGATGTTCTTTGTAGACTACTAAGATAGTCTGCAGCAGAGACTCAAACTGTGTAAGTTTGTCTCTATTTTTCTATAGTATTTAGTTTTTAATAGTTCTACAACATCAAACAAGAAAACAAGTAAAGAACACAAGATTTATACTGGTTCTAACACTCATTATCAACTGATAATCGAAAGCTTAGTCCAGTCTTCCGTTGGTGACCAGTTTAGTCACTCCAAGAGGTGAGTTCACTATCTTCTTGTTTATGGCTTATAAGACAACCCCTTTTATAGGCTAGCTAACTTGTCAAAAGGTCAACAACCTAGATCCTTGCACAGATCCTTCATTGGAGTCTGTTGCAGTTTCTGTTCTTTAATGTAGAATAACCCTTTTCCTGTTTCTTTCTCAGTTCAGCTCATTTGAGTAGCTTTGAATCTTGGATTGTTTTCCAAGTTTTCATGTTTAATCTCTCAATTAATTTTTTTTTTTCCAAAGAGCTTCACCGATCCCTTTTATAGGATGAGGGAATGAACCCGTGACTTATGTATTGGACCTGATATGGCAACATGTTACATGTGAACCTCAACTGATGTCGACAGCTCACCTTTTTCAGATCCTCGTACTTTCACACTTTGAATCTCAAATCTTCGATTTGACTAAACCTTAGACCTCTAACCCATGTTAGGGAGAGGGGAACGATGTTGCGTTAGAACTTGAACTCGAGCGAGTGCGTTGCAATGGCGAGTGAGCGTTAGCGAGTAACATTGTGCGAGCCTTTGAACGCGAGCGAGGTACGTTGTAAAGACGAGCGAATGTTTACAAGGCATGACACATTGTGTTAAGACTTGGATGCACGAGTCATGTTGCAAGGGCTTACGAGTGTTGTCATGAGCAAAGGCAAAGGCAAAGGTGCACAAGGTATGAATTATGTGACGTTTAGACTTAAGTGTGAGGGTGTTATATTCTAAGGGCCAACGAACATTGGGGGATTTCTAAGTAAAGGCAAACGAAGACCGATGACATGTTTCCTTGGTGCCATGCTAAGTTTATCTTGGGCTAAATCTTAAACGGTTAACTAGACTACATGAGGAGTGACAATGTGATAGGAATGTGCAATCCCTCCATTTGTATAGAAATTGATGTAACAAAATTGAGATGTATTAGTCATAATATAGTTAGTGTGTTTAGGCTAGAAGTCAAGTAGGTAGTTGCACTCTAGATTGGATGCCAGTGAGTAGACGGCTACTGATGTATGGGCATTGTGCAAGCCACCAGATACAGACTACTACAGAAAACTTTAGATGAACAACTATTGCATTGATGAGCAACAAAAGAACGTCAAAAGCTCCAGGATCTAAGGACTGAGCTTGCAGACGAGGACCAACACAGAATACATCAATGTGCAACAGATCTGGGTGCAGACTAGAGTTGCAGCAGAGACTTGGTGCAGACTAGGGTACAATGTGGGATGCAGACTAGGATTATGGCAGAGACTCAGTGCACACTAAAGGTTGCAGCAGAGGATGGTTGCTGGTGGTTGGGTCAAAGGTCTGGAGTCAGTCAAATGGATATTTGAGTTAAAGTAGCAATGGCATAAATTCTAGAGATAGTGGACTACCAGCATCCGAAACGAGATGGTGGAGACACGAGTGGAAAAGTGTCATTCCAAGAACAGTGTGTTGTCTACTAGGTTCGTTCCATGAGACTTTAAAAAGGAACCGTTGAGGCTTATTTTAGCAAGGGTGTTGAATAACGATTGAAAGGCAATGAGTGCAAAGCAATCAGAAATTCAGAGATTACTCAAGAAAGCTAAATCGTGAAGATACAGTGAAGAGGGTTTCACTAATATGCAAAGACGGTAGTAGATGTATGGACATCGTGCAAACCACCAGATGCAGACCACTACAGATGAATTTGGATGAACAACTATTGTATTGATAAGCAACAAAAGAACTCTAAGGCTTCAGGATGAAGGATTGAGCTTGCAGACAAGAACCAACATGGAAAGGCTTGAACTGAATCAGATCTGATTGTAGACAAGAGTTACAGTAGAAACTGCATGCAGTCTACGATTGTAGTATGGGATGCAGACTAGGTTATGGCAGAGACTGGGTACAGACTAAAGGTTACAGCAGACTAGATTGCAGCAGAGATGATTGCTAAGGGGGGGCCACAGGTTTGATGTTGGTCAAGCAAAGATTTGAGTTAAAAGAGCAACGACACAAATTCTGGAGATAGTGGACTGCCAGCATCAGAAACGAGATGGAGGGGGATATGAGTGGACTACCAGGAATAGTGCGTTGTTTACAAAGGTTCGTTCCTTGTGTCTTTAAAAGGGAACCATTTAGGCTTATTACTATAAGGCTGTTGAATAAGGATTGAAAGGCAAAGAGTGCAAAGCAATCAGAAATTCACAGATTACACAAGCAAGCTGAATCGTGAAGATACAGTTGAGGGTGTCACTAGTCTGGAGAAGAACAAATCTTGCAGCAGAGTCCAGAGCTTGGATCTATGCAAAGTATTTAGGTTTTTTTTATCTTTTGTACAAGTTAGACAACCAGGAAAAGGAAGTGTCTTGTAAGCTCAAACAAAAAGATAGTGATACTCACCTCTTGGCTTGACTACACTGATCACCAAGGGAATATTGGACTAAGCTCTCGAGTATCATTTGGTATCGAATGTCTGAACCAGTATAAATATTTTGTTTGTTTATTGTTTTTACTGCATTGATACTTAGAATTATTAGTAACAAATCATCACAGTCAAACAGAGATAAACTCAAAGAGTTGGAACTCTCTGCTGCAGACTACCAAGCGTCATCCGCAGACTACCTCAGTAGTCTGCATAGAACACTACTCTGCACAAAACTAGTATTTCGCATCAAAAGTTTGAAACAACCTATTCACCCCTCCTCCTTTAGCTTGAAACTTGAACCTTACAAGGTCAAAGACATAGTTGACCTGATTGAAGAGGCTCTACTCAAATTCCTATGTGAGCACACAAGTAGGATCTATGATGATCAAGTATTGGACTTCATAAAAAAGGCATAAGTTGTAGACAACCTGCAGTTGATCTCATATACCTCTACTGCAATGGGGATTTCAATCTACGTGAAACCAGACAATTTCGCACAATACTTCAAGGATCATTGCACCAGCCGTTGTGAAGTTGGGAAGGCAAGCCATGCTAAGCCGAGAAAAGTGGATCGAAGGAATAAGAACAATGAAAAAGTTCTTGTCAAAAGAGTAAAAGCTACTTGCAGACATAGCAAAGAAGGTCATCCTTTCCAGGGAATTCAGCAAAGATCAGATTACAACTGATCAACAGGAGATCATGTGCAAAATCCTTACAAAAAGCATAGTCAACTAGGCAAGTTTGCTCATGTATCAATTTACCAAGGCCGTACAAGCAAGACAACCATTGTTTGGAAGGATAATCAGCATCCTTCTCAAATAGAAATTGAAGCTTTCTGATAAGGAAGGGAGGCCATGGACCATGGCCAAATAGTATGATCTCAAAAAAATAGGCAAGCAGCCTGTTGGACTAACAAGGAAGGCTATAGCATTACAGACCGGGGTCAAACCTACAGACCACCCACCAAAGTCTACAGAAGTGCAGACAAGATGGAAGGCCATGCAGACCACTGCAGTACAGACAAGATGGGGAAAGAAGGAGATCAAGAAGATGCCAGCTCAACCAAAAATGATGTAAACAAGAGTGGCAAGGAGAAAACTCCTTGTGCAGACCTCCGATGAGGAAACCGTTTCAGATCAACCTACTACAGAGCCACTCGTTATGGAGGAGGAGATACAGTCTGCAATATTATAGATTGGGCAAGCTATTGAGCAGTCTACAATAGTGCATACTGGGCAAACTATTGAGCCATCATCTTCAAGAATCCCACCAAAGGTATCATAAATTGCTGTACTCCATGATGCAAATGTGTCAATTCAGTTTTTGAAGGCTGGAGCAATTGAAAACTTGAAGAACCTGATCTTGGAAGCTCAAGTGAGCTTTCAAGAGATTAGAGAAAGACCTTGACCTGAGTTCAGACAGAAACTCCTTGCAGAAGACTACACCCATGATGAAATAAGGGCAATAGAGGCTAATTTGTCATCCTTGCAGACTGAACCTGCTCAAGTTACCTATGCTGCACCCTCCCTCATAATCAAACCAATTGCAGCAGAGCCAAAAACAACAACAACAATTGTTCCATTCATCAGCAATGGAATGGATACTTCAACGATTGCAGCAGACCAACCAAAATTGCAATAGCAGCATAGACAACAACAAAAACAACAACAACTCAAGAAAGGCCTTCTTTAGAAAAGATCATTGACACAGTCATGCAGACGATTAAAGCAATAGAAGAAAGTCTACTGTAGCAGAAAGGCAGAGACAAACTGCTTGCTGAAAGGAACAACCTAAGATGCAGAAGAAGGCTCAAATAGAAGAAATGATCAAAGAGTTTATGGCACAACACAAACTGCAAATCAAAAGGCCAACTAGAGCAGGAAGAATAACAAGGTCTTTAAGACCAAAGTGGATTCCCCAAGGGTAAAAGACGCTATACAAAATCAATCCAGACCAATCACAGACTCTGATTGGGGACATTACTGGAATGTCTGAAGGAGGGATCCATCAAATGGCTCAACTTCATAAGAAGTAGAAAGCTAGTAGGTCAACAAGACCAAATGAAGCACACATTCTCATCAATGAGACACTGGAATTCAAGGACTCTACCTTGAAGACAATGAGGCTAAGGCATGCAATCCTTAGACCTATTGAATTTATAAACTCCCTTGTAAACGAAGATGAGCTATAGAAGATCTTAATTAAACATGTCCAAACTACAACTGAGGAGATATATGAATATCTCTCTAGATCTGACCTGGGAGAACATCAGCCATCAGGTGATGATGGTGATACTCAACAGCATCCTGATCCTCAGCAGGATGATGATGATGAAATAATTGATCAAGTTACAGAAGTCTGAGTGCAAGTGTAGACGACAACCGCTGAGACCGCAGTAGCAGAGACTCCTGTAAAAGAATTTGCAGCAGAAGAACATGTAGACGAGCCCGTTGTAGCAAAGAAGTCTACAACTGAACAAGAGCCTCCTACAATGGAGACCGCCGTGGAACTAGTAGCTGAGGAACCTGTAGCACCAGAAAATGCAGAAGAAGACCATGCTGAGTCCTCAATAGATGAATCCATAACAGAAACACCGGTGATCATTGCTCTAGTAGTAGCAGAGACACATGATGATATAGATGAAGGATAAGCAACTCAACAAACCACAGAAGAACTCCCTGACGTTAAGGAAAAGGAGGACTCTCCTGCAGTTGAAGATCTAACAGTCATTACATCCAAAGAAGAAAGTATAACTACAGAAAAGGTCACCAACACTACAGCTGAGAAAACGGATGCAGATGACTCTAACCAAGTTGTAGCTGAGGCATAGCAAGCAACTCTATCCCGAGACATTCAACATATTATATTTACTCCACCATCCTCATTTGGGTTAGAACAAATGGTAGCAAATCTACCCTCAATAGTACAAGAACCTACATATAGTGGGACCTCTACAACCCAGATGACACCAACAACAATCAAGAATCTGAAGGCGACATTTGAAGATGATGATATTCACATCCTTTTTTTTCAACCATATCAACAAGGCCAAAGAATCCCTTCCTCACCCTCAGAAAACACCACACATTACAGACTACGTGAGCTCGATCAAGAAATCTTTGGTATGCACTCATGGACCAGGTCTACTTTTCATGATCTACTTCAAACCTTGCATCCAATTACAACAGACTTAGCAGAAGAAAGGGAAATTAGGAAGAACACCTTTGAAGATTTTGGAGACGCATTGAGAAATTTGGCAACAGGTGTCATTGACCAAATGAAGCAAGAAAAATCAATGAATCTTCAACATCAAAGGATCAACACCTCCAACTTCAACAAATTCAAAGGCTAACACACTGCTGAACTCCAAAAGCTTTATGAAGCTTTGCAGTCTACCAAGAAGCAGATTGATGAGCATATGCGAATAAATGACACCAAATTCGGTCTTCTCGAAACCAAATTGCAAGTAGTTCAAAGGAACAACTTCTATGAACTCAAAGCCGTCCGAAGTGCTCTTGATGAATTAACCTCCACACTCAATGCTAACAAAAAAAGGGAAGAAGCCATCTGAAGCAGAGCAGCAGAAGACTCCAAGGAAGCCTGTAACTGAGCAACAGAGGACCCCATCTAAAACTCAGGAGGAGAAGTCATCTGCAGCAAAGAGGAAAAGTTCCTCTGAACAAGGGAGCAGTCTGCTAAAAGGTCTAGGCATCATAAGGAGGAATCCTACGAAGAATGCAAATGACACTACAGAGATTTAGAGAAAAGGCATCGAAAGATCAATAGAGAATCTGAAGAAGAACGAAGGCATAAGCGCAACAAAGGAAAGGAGCACCAAAGGTAAGCTTGAAATTGCTAGACTGCTCCTTTTGTAATTATGTTGTTTTTTTTTTTGTTTAAAGACAATGTAATTAAGTTGAATTTAGTTTCAACAAAATGTATCTAAAGAGTTAGATAAGAAGCGTACTTGTTGTATTACATAGGAGTTTTTGTTAGCATCAATTTAGGAGGAGATTGATAGGAATGTGCAATATCTCCATTTGTATAGAAATTGATGTAACAAAACTGAGATGTATTAGTCATAATGTAGTTAGTGTGTTTAGGCTAGAAGTCAAGTAGGTAGTTGTAGTCTAGGTTGGATGCTAGTGAGGAGACGTCTGCAGATGTATGGGCATCGTGCAAGCCACCAGATGTAGACTACTACAGAAGACTTTAGATGAATAACTATTGCATTGATGAGCAACAAAAGAACGTCACAGGCTCCAGGATCTAAGGACTGTGCTTGCAGACAAGAACCAACACAAAATACATCAATGTGCAGCAGATCTGGGTACAGACCAGAGTTACAGCAGAGACGGGGTGCAGACTAGGATTACAATATATGATGCAAACTAGGGTCACTACAGAGGCTGAGTGCACATGAAAGGTTGCAGCAGACTGGGTGCAACACAAGATGGTTGTTGATGGTTGGGTTAAAGATCTGGAGTCAGTCAAATGGAGATTTGAGTTAAAGTAGCAACGGTACAAATTCTGGAGATAGTGGACTCCTAGTATTTGAAATGAGATGGTGGGGGACACGAGTGACAATGTGTCATTCTAGGAACAGTGCGTTGTCTACTAGGTTCGTTCCTTGAGCCTTTAAAAGGGAACCGTTGAGGCTTATTGTAGTAAGACTGTTGAATAAGGATTGAAAGGCAAAGAGTGCAAAGCTATCAGAAGTTAAGAGATTACTCAAGAAAGCTAAATCGTGAAGATACAGTGATGAGGGTTTCACTAATATACAGAAGACCAAATCTTGCAGCAGAGTCCAGAGATTGGATCTGTGCAAAAGATCTAGGTTCTTTATATTTTCGTACAAGTTAGATAACTTGTAAAAAGGAAGTTTCTTGTAAGCTCAAAACAAGAAGATAGTGATACTCACCTCTTGGCTTGACTACACTCAAGGGAAGCTGGACTAAGCTCTCGATTATCATTTGATATCGAGTGTCTAAACGAGTATAAATATTGTGTCTATTACTTGCCTTTACTGTATTGATATTTAGAACTATTAGAAACAAATCATCACAGCCAAACAGAAATAAAACTCAAAGAGTTTGAATAAATTTTTGAAACAACCTATTTACCCCCTCCCCTCCCATCTAGATTGAAACTTGAATCTTACAGAATGGTTGTTACTGTCGGATAGCAGTTTGTTTGTTATCTCATATGGGGAAGAGGTGTCCTGAGATCAAAGCCAAGCCGCAATTCGTAGCATTGTACCCCATGCTTGGTGCCACATTCAAGGACTGGGTTTGGAAGTTGGGAAGCATAGAAGGCCTTTGTTTCATGGTGGCCAAAGATGAAACGTGGATCAGGTTCGTTGTAAAGGAAATCTTGAGATGAACTTATAAAGTTCACAGTGTAAGCTAAGGGTGGCAGCTTGGATGGACCTCGTACGAAGCTAAAGTGTAAAGCCAATCAATTGGAGTGGATTGATGATTGAGCCTCTGGAACAAATCTTGAGAGAAGATTTGTTAAAAATATTGTCATGGAAGATAAGGATTGGGAATATAAGCAAATCAAGAAGATCTTTTAATTGTAAATCGTTGTTGTTTTGTTTCTGGATCGTATATATTGATTATGTGGATCGTTTGTGCTTGTCGAAACATGAAAACGAGGCATAAACTGTTTCAAAAGACTTCCTCTGAGTAAAACAAAAGGTGTTGCTGGCTGGTTTGTAGGGAATTGGTGCATCATAGGGGCGGGTTTGTGACGAAACAATTAGGGCAGAATCGACACTGTGACAGTGACCATTCCTGCTATTACAATGTAGAGTGTTGAGGGAAAAAAGGGATCAAGACCTGTGTTTTCATTTTTGCCTCTCACGGTTAGAGAAAAAAAGAAAAATTTATAAAAGAAAAACCCAGCAAATGTCATGAGAAGGAAACGTGAGATTTGAACCAGAAACTCACCTCGAGACCATGAATTTCGATCATGCTACCTCAAAACCGACCGATTCGAAATAATTTTGAGAACTAACACAACCAAATTCAACACAAAAAAACAATTGGACTCCAATCTCTTACCTCTCCAATGTGAACCAATTGGAATAAAAAAACACTTAACCTATATGATCCTAATTCTCTAATCTCTTCGATTGAACCAATTTGACAACGAGTATTGGTTCAAACAATCCAATTGGTTGTCGATTCATAGCGGGTGAGAATGATGTCATGTTTGCTTGAGTGGTGGTTGTATACACGTAATTCATAGCCCCAATCTTTCCACTTTTTCTTTTTTATGCAAAAATGGCAATACAGGTCTTGATTTCCCCCCCTCAAAACGTTGCGTTGTAGCAGCAAGGGTGGTTGGCCTATGTAACATAAATCATTTCCTGATATATATTGGTGATGATAATAGGAAAACGTTGATTAAACTATATAACCCAGCCAGTTCTAAGGAAAACAATAGTGGTCGTCTACATGGAAGAACGAACGGCTTGATTTGAAAAAAGAACAAAATCATCCGTTTTTATTTTCAGTGACAATCCGTTTGTATTAAAAACGGATAAGAAATTACTATTATACCCTCACTAAAAGTCAATCTTCCTTTTCCTTTTTATGATTAGTCCGTCGAAAAAAAAAATACATAGTAAAAAAAAAGGAAAATTCTGAAAATTGAAACCATCAGTTTTTGTTTTAAACACATGGTCAAACAAAATTCTTATAATGCAAGGCTCTTTAGCTCCCCGAATGGTGGAAACAATGAAAGACATCCGCTTATTTTTTACTTAGTTGAGAAAAATATACACAAATGACTTTTTTTTTTCCACATTGTATAGTTCATTTCTTTTTGCAATCAGATTATATAGAAACTTTCGATTGAGATTGAGACACAAGTGTTTTTTTTTTTCACTATGTAGTATCCGTTTCTTTTTCCGTCAGATTATGGGCTTAGTTTTTTTTCACTTGCAAAGTTCGCTTTAAAAAGAAGTTGACACTTGTTGCTTAAGAAATTAACCATCCGTTTCTAATAGAATCAGATTATACATAGTTCAATAAAAAGTGCAGTTTGGATATGGTTCTATTTCATCTGATCACCAAACACCATAAAAACATATCAAAATCCATACAAAAACATCCCCAAACGGATATATCAATCAATAAACCAAATGATATTAGATCCATACAAAGATTTCAACATAAAAATACAACAAATAAATATTAGAGCTTTACAAATACATCAATGATCAAGTTCGAGCTTTATATTTCAATAGTTCCCTAGCTATCCTAAAAAGAAATATGTGAACGATGTTTATCGACCAAACTTCATCTGGATTGTCAAGTGGCATGCCTCGCAATACGTAGTCTATATATTTCAATACAAACACTTCGCATTCGATTCTGTTTGGTTGTTGAAAGAATGAAAGTTTGCATCCTTGTATGGGAATTTTTTGTCCTTGGAGTAGGACAGAATGCATGACAAAAACAAGTTAGAATAATATTTTGAGAAATTCACGTTATGAATTCACAAAGATAAGGACGTGAATAAATTATTTAAAAAAACCGGAATCTTATCGTGACAATTTTGGGAAAGAGGTATATATGGTGTGTCCCTACTTAGGGGATCCAAAAGTATGACCTTCCAATGCTCTATGTTGAAGATGAATAACAAGAAATGGTTGCCCGATACATGTGTGGGCATGATTATGATCTTCTTTTCTGTGGGCGATCCTTGCCCTTTGTAATTGAAAAAGAGCCAAGGCCCCGTCTCCTCAACCTCTAGAAGCGATTTCTTCTTGTTTTTCTTCTTTAACCAAGCATCGCCCTCTTTTTTCCTTTGTAGGAATAAAAAATACGCTGGTAGAACACATGCAAAGGGATCCCTCATTGATAGCCTTGTGATCAAAATATAAGCATAAACGTCGATCACCAAATTGAACAACCATGTCACGGGTTGGAGGGTACAGTCAATTTTATATGTGAGGTCATAGAATCCGTTCTTCTCCTACTCGATGATATAATCAAACCAACGGTCCGTCCCTTGAGCCCAACTTCTAAAAATGATTCATCCCCTCGCTCCTAGGGGTCATGGTCATTCCTGTTGCAAATAACCTTTTCTAGTGTACCGGAATCCACGTTTCCATCACTTCATATAGAGCCTGAAGCCAATCATGATCAGCCAAACCATAGTTATCGAGGAATTACTACCATCGTTCCTCAACCTCCTCGATTGTCAAGGACTTCCAAACACAATATTGAAATCACGTTTAAAGGTATCTGGATACCTTGCATAAACTTGATGCAAACACTCTGGATAGTTGGAACTCATGTGCCACAAACACAAAGCATGAAATATCTCTAGAAGAACTCGGCTTATAGCATTGCCCATAGCTCTATCTGGATCTGTTATAATCATCATTGGCACTTTGTTATTCGTCGCTTCCAACCAAATTTGCAACACCCACTCGAAAGTCTCCTCCATTTCATCCCCTAGTAAAGCAAATCCGAACAAAATCAAGTGATCCTGGTGACTAACCCCGGTGAAAGGAGCAAAAGACATTTAGTACTTGTTCGTTCGGTAAGTAGTATCAAATGTAACTATATCACCGAAGCTTTCGTATGCCATCCTTAGCCAAGAGCCAATCCATACTACGATGTATATCCTATTTTCTGCATTTATCTTATTACGATAAAAGAAGTACCCTATGCCTTTACATCTCAAGCTTTTGAGGTACTTCATTGCTGTTGGCGCATCGGTTACAGTCTCATCTACCTTCTTATCTCTCATATTCTAAACATCATTATGCATATTTCTTTCTGTGAACCCAATGTTCTCAATACCTTCAACTTGCGTAGAGAGCATGTTCATCATTCTACTTGACCTCATGCCGGATTGCTCTTGTAGAGAAATCATGTTACGTGCCACTGGAGTAAAATTATGAATCCACCTTACCTGACGTTAATAACAGATGAATGTGTGCTCCTTCGTATCTTGTAATCACCCAAGCATTATGAGTTGAAAGGTGGACGACGAACATTAAAGTTATGCAACCCGTACATATCACCCTATCTATTCTTTTCACTCTTTGTCTCACTTCATCTTCCTCTTCTTCGGTCGATTTTCCCCACATTCGACATGTATACAAGTGGGAGCAATAGTCTTCCTATTGCACATGTTTTCGGCTTGTTTTGATATTTACTTGAAAATCATATTTTTTTTGTGCACGATTTGTAACATTTCCCCTTCTCGTCCAATGACTTGAATATTCTATCTTCAAATGGTTCGGGACAATCCGGTCCGGAGGTAGATTCAACCGTGGTTGTTGTTGGATTCGTCTCCGGTGTCTTGAAAAAATTATCAAAATAGTTTGATGTCATGTTTACTAAGGATTTTGTGAAAAAAAAAAAAATATTTTGAGACGATGATGGATTGTATTTTGGAAAATATAGGTGATGCAACTATGAATTAGAGTGTATTTCATTACAACTATATTGAAAATGGTAACGACAGTGTACATATGTCCAACAACAATTGGCTGATGTTATAGAACTTAGGCCTATTAGTTCGCTTAAAATAAGAATAGACGGTCAAGAAGTAGGTGCTTTTGTCAAGTGATTTGTTCTGAATGGTATGAGTTTTACAAATACTAGCCTTTGTGAGACCTTGAAAAATATGTAGTCCGGTTTAAAAAGAAACAAACATAGCAAAAAAGTTGGAGTTACAAGCCCATATAATCCTTTAAACATCAATGCTTTGTCCGAGTAAAAAAATAATCGGAGGAGGTTTGTCATGGGCAATGACACGTGTTCTCCCCTCATTTGTTGATTGAACACTTAATTTGTACTCATCTTTACAACCTGTTTAAAGTTTAAATAGACTACCTGAATTATTATAAAATCTAACCATATTCTAGGGTTTTTGGTTGTCGATACATCTTGGTGTTTTTCTCTCATCCTTCTTCTTTTAGGTGAATCTTAATCGTGGTTGGAAGGGATGACGGGCTGTGAATGTTTCATTATCTAGTTTACAAGTCGTCATCTCGTTCCACCATAATTGAGATGAGTTTTGACGAATATTAATCATGGATGGAAAGGATGTATGAGTAATCCTTGTGATATATTCATCATCCTTTTTGAATGAATCTTAATAGCTGTTGGAAGGGATGCTGGGCTATAAATGTCAATTCATTCGATGTTCACAGGTCGACATTCCTTTCAATAACGATTACGATGACTAATATGCTAAAAATAAAAAACAGACGAACACGTGATAAATCCTTTTGAATGGTTGGTTTGTTTGTAAAGAAAACGAACGATACACGTGGTAAATCTTATGCAATGTTCGGTTCTTTAAAAAAGGGACGATACACGTGACATCGCCATGATTTTTCTAAATACTCCATTTATTTTTATTTTAAAATGGACAGCGCTCAATTTCTAAATGACCAACGTTTTTTTTTTTTTTTTGGCAACTTTTATGTAATTTCGTTTTAAAGGGTTGGGAACAATAAAGCTGTCCAATTTTCAAATGGACGCTCGATGTGAGTTGGCTGAATGAATGCAAATAGTTTATGTTAGCCTATTATCATTCGTATATATATATACATAGATGTATGAGTTTAAAGGGGATAAAGTGCCTTCGATCAAGATAAATAAATACACTTATAAAAACACCTTAAAGAACATAGAGTCTCAAGAAATTCGCGGCTAACATATAGCCTATTTTTGTTAGGGCATGACCGTCGGCCCTGCCATGGGTGATTTAATTCAACCATCTGCATGGTTACGACTCTTTTTGTGTAGATTATGACTCTGTATAAATGCGTTTTGATCATTACCCATCTAATAAGAATAGTTGGCTAGTGATACATCGTTATTACTTCTAACCATGTGACCATGTGGTCAGAGGTAAGGTTGCATTCATATCATTCTTCTCAAAATTTTAGGCCTCATTTTATAACGAATTAAACCATTTTCAGGTCTTCAAATTAAACAAATTTTCAAACCATGTATAACAGATAATAACACGCTTGCTAAAGGCCAAAAACTCTCAATAATATAATCTTCATGTTTGATTTCATCCCTCTTTTTGACTCTGCTTCGATCTGCGTTCAAAGAGAACAAGGTTATGGCTTACAATCAGAACATGTACCTTAACTCGTTTATCGAAACTGACGTGGGCCAGAACACATTTAAACTTATAAAATGGATCTCATGCCTGATTTTCTTAGTCTTCCGGACTGAAGATAATCAGATATTAACTAGTATGATAATAAAGCAGCAACATGTACAAGGGGTCTAAAATGCAGCAGCATTGTACAAGGGATTGGTGTTGCTATTGTCTCAAACAAAAGTATTGGAAGGAGCATTCAAAAGAAGAAGACAAACCAAAAGGGTAAAATAAACTAAGAAAGGTGATAACAAAAACAGTCCTACAAAAGGAGCACAAAGGCATTCATGATCGACTTAGTCGACAAGGAACTCGTCTACATGATCAGAACTAATCTCCAGAAGATCAAGAGGCTTCTTCCCGAGAGTATCTTTCAGGATTGTTATCTGTCCCTCTTTGAGGAGGATATCTTCATCCAGTGCTTCTATCTTCTTTTTCAGCACATTCAACTCTGCATTTAACAGCATGTTCTTTTCACAGTATTGCTTCACTTCTCTCCACATCAAGTCCCTCTCCTTGGTAACTTTTTGCAGTATGCCCCTTGTGCTAGTCAACTGGCTCGTGCATTCCTGAAGATGGTCATCGAGCCGATTCATCTTCTCATCTTTCTCATTCATCTGTAAGAAATGATACCCAAATAGGAAAATACGACGACGTCATAAAAATGATTCTTCCAATACCATCAAGATCAATTTAAGTGACTAGAGCTTGCTGGAATATCAAGATTACAGAATAACTAAAGAGGTAAGAAAGAAAGTGATGTTCAACTGAATCCATCAACTTCAAATGAAAAGGGCATCCAGTTCCAGTGGAGTCGGTCCACTGACTAAAATGTTTTACCTGAAGTTCAAGGTCCTTAATATTGTGAGTTAGACATGAAACAGTGTCCAACGCATTTTCAATTTCAGACCTAAGAGTATCATTTCCTTTTACAGCAGTTGCTGCTGTAGCTTCTAACTGCTCAACTTCGAGGTCCTTCATATACAGCTTCTCTCGTAAGACACGAGTCAATAACCTTTCTGCCTTTAGCTCAGACTCTGTAAGATCCTGTAGATCACAGAAATATGAACTGTCAACCTACGAGGGATGGGAGGTATGTGTGTGAATGTGTTTGAAGGAGTTTTGCTAGTCCAGTTTACCTGAAATCTTTGTATGTTATCATGTACTGGTTCAATATGTTCCTTGCTATGAGGATGGGATTCTGACGCAATAAGATCCTGCTTCTCATGTAAGACAGATGACATAACCTGCAAACTCCTTGTCACACTTTCAGCTCCCCGTCTCACGGCTTGGATTTTCATATCAGATTCGACCAGAAATTGCCCTGCCAAACCAGCTTTCTTTACTTCCACCCAATCAGCTGTTTCTGCATTTTGTGATCCTCTTGCTTTTATGAAGTCAAGTAACTTTGAGCAGAGATTGGTGCTCTCGTTTAGCAATGGTAATCCCTGCTTCTGCAAGCAGTGGATAATATTGGACAGTTCCTGATCGAGTTTGAAAGTGGATGAGCCGCCCTCTTTCCCACATTCTTGGAGACAGTTGAACAGATTGATGTTCTCTTTCCTGAGAGAATCAACTTCCCGTTTACAGGATTCAACTTCTCTCCTCAAAGCCAATTCAATCCCAGTTAATCTGATTTGTTCAATCTGCAGCTGCTGCACAAGCTTATCAGAATTATCCAGCGGTTGTTTTCCACTGATTGCCTCCTGAAGTCCACGAAGGCCATCAATGGTCTTCTCTTGCTCGCTGCAGGTTCTCAATAACCTTGTGATGGATTTGTATAACTCTTTGCATTCCACCACCTTGTCTCCAAAGTTCCTTTTAATGCAAATTACATCATCTTCAGTGCACTCATACTTGTGCTGCAACTCAGATACATGGTGTCGAAGACCTTGATTCTCTATTTGTGTCATGTTCATTATCTCCTTCAAATCCTGCATCTGGGTCTCATTAAACATCCTTTCTGCTTCCTTTTCTTTCAAGGAGGACACTTCCCTTTGAAGCATGACATTCTGCTCAGCAAGTTCTCTCACTCGTTCGCGGAGCTTCTTCTCTTCTGATTGGTACTTTTCCAACTTGAATGACCAATCATTTGACCTTCTGTCCAATTCCTTCTCAAAAAATGCTTGCATCTCAACTTTCTCCTTCTCTAATCTCTCTATCTGCACATCGAAGAGGACTCTTACAGACCTCATATTCGCTTTAAGACTAGTCCTTTCAGCAATATGATCCTGCAAAACAGAAGATACCTCTGTTGTCAACCTGATTTTTTCCTCGGTCAGACTGCGCATTTGTTGAACAAGAGCTGGCACATTAAACTCAATATCATGAAGGAAGTTCTCCTGATCAAGCTCCTCTGACAGCAACAGCACTCTCTCCTCAGCTTCCTTGAGCTTAGAATTCAATGAAAAATAAACCTCATCCTCAGCCACTGTCAGCTTATGATCTGTATCATCCTCCCCATTGACCATTGAGTAGTCCTTTATATGAAATTCCGACACATCCCTGGAAGAAGGGTAAGTGTTAACAGCAGCACCGTTTGAAACCAAGGAAGAGATTTCATTCAAAGAACCTCCATAAACATCTCTGTCAAAATCCTTCATACTAGAGTTAGATGAAACTATTGACTGTGAGAGTTTCTCGACGACATGCTTTGCGAGTTTCTTTCGAGAGTCATGTATGTCCCCAGTTTCAATCCATTCATTCGGTGGACAATAGAAATGCATTTCCTTGGGTCCCCTAAATGACTGAGACCTTGGCTTATCTTTGATGCTGCCATTTGGAGAGGCAGGCCTTGTGCAGTGGATTCTTGGCGGCCTTCTCCCACCATGGTCTTTCTGAGCTGTTCTGCTCTTTCGCGTGTTCTTTTCTTCTTGCTCTTCCCCATCAATATAAAGATCCAGAACTTTGTTTGAGATGTTGCTAGAGCTGTTACAAGAGTTGGACTCCGGATAAACTTTTGAAGCATCGACAGAAAAATGTCTTTCAACCCCATGATCATTCCCAAACTTTATTGCCTCGGACTGCATTGCTTTATTACATCCTTCAGGAGTAGGTTCACGGCACCTAAACACAACCAATAACCTTGGAAAATCATCACACCAAGAAATGAGTCAAAAGAGAAAAAACAAATGTCAGGGAAGTAAACAAGATGGCTCACCGTGATGAATGATTAAACTTCAGCTTCTGTAAGATGCTACTGCTACTGGAAGGAGAACTGCTTCGGTCACTCGAAAAAGGCACTTTACTATGATCCATTCCATAATTGAAAAATGCTGCTGATGATGAGAATGAGCGGCTTCTCCTAAGGCGAGGGTTTGAGCCAAAGCTTTGATGTTCATCTGTAGGAAACTGAGACTTGATAAATGATCCTTCAGTTCTTCGGGAACTCTGATCAGCTCTCATGCCAGATGGACTGTTCAATCCACTATCTGAAAGGGTCTCGTTATGAACTTGTTTTCCAGATGAAGGTGGAGGCGGCTTAATGTCACTGCTAGATGCAGAAGATCTGAAAAAGAATAGCTTCTTCATTTGCAAAATTTCCAGTGAAGATGTCGGCCTGTAATTAGGGGAAAATATGCATCTAATAAAACATACGTAAGGTAAAAAGTACGCTAATTTCGCTTTCGAAATTGAAATAAAACTGAGTTGCCTCTAAATGTGCCCAAAAAACTTACTTGTTCCAGGCAAGTGGTCAAGTTGTTGCAAATGAAAACTGATCTGTATACAGGGAACTACTTGTGCACATCAATTTTATTTTGGAGGTTTGAAATATGCACGGAAGAAATAGAGCTCATACTGTTCATGCATCGAGCTAACAAGCCTGTAGTCAAACAAATAATTTCATATTTCATTAACATTACACACATATGACTATAGCAATGGTTAGCTAAATGTTCAATCATGAATTTATTTTTGTTTTTTTTAAAAAGCACATGGATAAACTCAAAAAATTAGTGGCATGTAGCTATAACCGAAAATTCAGCTGTCTGAGGATGGATTTACAACAACCACAACCTTTAGGCCACCATTCCCAATTAGGATCCAAGCTATCGGCGGCAGCCACTGCCCCATGATTATTCTTTTCCGAGGATATAAAGCATGGATGTAGTATCACCGAGAATTTAAAAAAAAAATATCTGTACACATATGATTTGACCTTACAAAAGGTAGGTTCTTGCGTAAAATGAGCAAAGAAGTACACATATGAAGAATGATCATTGAACAAGTGACGATAAACAGTTATATACGAGAACCGTACGTCTTGAGCATCATTTGCATGAAAAAGATTCAAAGCACGAGAGCGTGTGTACTACATGTCTTCCAAAAGACTACCCTTGTGAAGTACTAGATCGTATCGGCAGCTTTAAGCACCACCTCTATCGAATCTCTGCAGAAGAGAACTTTTATGAAGGAGAATTCAGTTCTCACATGTACTAACTCAAACAACAACGAAGCAAAGAAAATCAAAGACCTATAAACACAAGAATTTTTAAGCCTCATGGAAGAGCGGAGTGTGATCAAACTGCTGGATCGGGCGAAGATGTGAATAAAAGGTAGAAACCCTAGAATAACAGAAGCGTACCCATTCAATCATGAAAATCGCAATCGAATCAGAACAGACCAGAACGCAAACTGAAAAGGGAAATTACCATTGAGCCTTACCCTTCAAGAAAAAGAGTCACTCGTGAATAACTTACCCTCTATGGGATTTGATCGCAACTCAGAACTCCAACAAACAATAGAGTGCTTCTGTTGATTAGAGCGAAAAGAAACTAACAGCGACTTCAGCCGTAAAAGAGGTTTTTATTTTTATTTTTTGAGTTTTAATCGTGAAAATTTGAATTCTCGTGTAACTCCATCAGAGGATTCAAAATCCAAATCAAGCTTCCAAATAAGGTAAGATTTCGATTTCGAATCATTAGAAACTCGTATCAATCAATTAATGCTACTCCTAATAATAATAATAATCAATTCATACAGAAAATTAATAACAAGTGATTCAGTTGAGTGGAAAGAACTAACTCAGTGCCGCCGATCGGCGACTTCGGAGCTGGCGGAGATGAGCGGAAGACGGCAGTTCACTGAAATCAAGAGAAGAGGATTTTCTTGTTCTTTTCTTTTTTGGCTTTTGGATTATGCCGTTGCAGTGTACGGACACAGACAGGCAGGGAGGAGGGCGGACGAGAGTGGAGTGGTTCTGCTTTCGAGTAGGGGGTGTGTGTGCATGGACTGGGTCGATCCGGTATCGGATCATTTGCTTCTCAATACTAAATATTTTTGCCATTTGAAATTTTTTTATCCAGTTTTGTTGGTATCCGTTTTTCGATTTTTTTTTTTTTTGGGTCAGATTTTTCGATATAGAAAATCCACGTTAACGGTAAGTCATCACAAATCTTTCAAAAATTCAAAACAAACAAAACTATGAAACAACATCAATGTTAATTATTATAAGTAATACAAATCTTTCAAAAAAAATTTATCGTCATTCATCATGAATCTCATTCATATGAGATCGAAATACGCGTAAGTACTCCATATAATAAATTTGAAGTGCTTCAATTCAAGTACGGTTAATCGTTATATCGTGATACACGATTATCGTGACATGGTTAAGTATAAGAGTGGGACAAAATCGTCTTAGGAAGTGACTCCAATTCATGTCTCGACTATAATTATAACATTGCATATCAACTTTGTATTTCATTGTCGTTATCTCTATCAATCTTTCAGGTTTTAAGATTGATGCAATGACGTTTGAATACTCACTATTGTTAGGTATACGATTTTTTTACCAATAAATATACCACGTCATTTTAATTGAATCGGTTTGATACAGGATAACTCGTTCCAATCTCCACAAGTTTTTTCGTACCGGACAAAAAGTTCGATACTTTTATTGAAACATTCCTATCCCTCTCAAATTGATCCGATAAAAGCCTTGCATGATCAATTTTTGATCTGATATAGAATTTCGGGATACTATGCACACTGCTACAATAGGGTAAGTTAGAGGGCAGATGTGTCTTAGCATGATAATTTGAACCTCGAAGGTTTGGTATTAGAGACAAAATACATTGTACTACACATTCAAGTCAAAGCAACAACCTATAAATTCCGTCGAGGGCAAGGTCCTGGACACAAAGACGAAGACAATATCTTTTTCTTCTAGATGGGATGAAATCTAAGAAGGACTTGACTCAGTGGTAGGTTGTTTTTCTCTTTACTGTGAGATAATGAAGTTAAGAGAAGATGTTCTTCTGAATGACTTCAAGTTTGGTTTCAAGGAGTCCAAACTTGGTATCATTGATGTGTAAGGTTTCATAAAGCTGTTTCCTTATGGTTTGCAGTTCCTTGGGCAGTTCCTTTTGAGTGGTTTATAGTTCCTTGTATATTTTCAAGAGATCAGCTTTATATTGGCCTTTGAATTTGTTGAGATTTGAAGCGCTCAACCTGTATTGTTGAAGGTTGATGGCATTTTCTCTTTGCATTTGGTCGATGATCCCAGCTTTTAGCTTGTCAAGGGATGTTCGAAGATCCTCAAAGCCTTGAGTTCGGATTTCCCTTTCATGTTCAAACTCTTCTGCTATCGGCTGCAGGGTGTCAAGCAACTCATGAAGTGCGTCCTTGTTCCATTCGCGCATGTTGTATAGTCCTTGATCCAGTTTTCCCAGCCTGTAGTCTGTAGTGTCTTCTGCGGGAGTGGAGGGTAGCTTTTGTGCAGATGGCCTTGGCTGTATTGAAAGAATTTGAACATCATCATATGGAGGATGGAGGAATTGTTGCCTTCATGGTCTGGACTGCAGATAGAGGAGTTGTCTGACTTTCAGAGGCACTGTTTCTTGGTATGCCTTGTGTAACTCATATGGAGGATGGATCTACTTGTATTTGCACCTTTCCAAATGAGAAGGGTGGTATAAACAATAGATTAGACAGACTGTGTAAGGCCATACAAGTTGGAGTTGATTATTATGCCTCATCTACATCCTTTGTTTCAGCTGCAATGTGAGGTAGTGCTAGATCTCATCCTGCTGTTGTTGTGGCTATCATGAGATCTTTCACAGTAGGAAATTCCTCTTCTTGTCCTTCCTCTTTAGGGAGTTCTTTGTGAGTTTCTTCCTCTACTACTACCTCAAGAAAACCCTCAGGTAGTGCTTCAGCAGTTCCTTCAACTATAGGTTGGTCAACCTCAGTGGGTTCATGAACCTCAGCTGTCAGAGCTATCACTAATCGTGTCTCTACTACAGATTCTTCTGTTTCATAGCCTTTTGCTTGAGACTCAGTGAGAGCTTTTTCTTCCTCTTCTACAGGTTGCTCTTCTGTTGGTTCCTCAGCTACTTGTTCTACTATAGGGGACTCTTCTGCAGTGATTTCCACTACGGTAGACTGTTCCTGGATACCTTCCTTTATAACTTGATCGATGATATCATCATCATCATCATGAGCATTAGGTTGTGGTTGGTCATCACCATTATTCCCATCGTCACTTGATGGTTGATACTCTCCCAAGTCAGGTCTTGAGAGATAATCATATATTTCTTCTATTGTAGCGAGTACCTGCTTTGTCAAGAGCTTCTTGAGCTCAGCATCAATTATAGAGGTGTTTACAAACTCAATTAGCGTGAGTATTGCATATCTCAGCCTGGTAGTCTTCAAGGTAGAGTCCTTGAATTCCAGTGTGCCATTTAGAAGGATGTGTGCCTCCTTTGGTCTTGTTGACGTACTAGTTGTCTTTTTCTGCAATTGAGCTAATTGTATGGTTTCTGCTTCTTTCATCCTATCAGCTTCTCCAATTGGGGTATGCGACCCATCTGGATTGACTCTTTAAAGAGTCTTAGGTCCTGAGGGGACCAATACTGGCCTGGAGGATCTTGTTTGCCTTTCAGTCCTTATTGGCCTTTTGATTAGAAGTTTATGTTGAGCCACAAATTCCTGAATCATGCCTTCCCTTTCTTTCTTTTGTTGTTGCTCAGCTTGCTTCTTCTCTTTTAGTAGTGAAGAGGTTGTTCTTACTGTTCTGGTCCTGAGCATTGGAGCTTACTTTTCTATGTTTCGCACTGTCTGTATGACTGTATCTATGACCTTTTCTGGAGAAGGTCTTACCTCTATTGTTGTGGTTGTTGTCCAGGCTTCTATGGTAGTAGACGATTGCTCTTCTGTAATCACAGAGGTGTCCATTCCCCTGCTTGTGAATGGAATGATTGTTGTGGTTGTAGGTGGCTCCTATTGTTAGGGAGGATGCAACAGAGGTAGCTTGAACTGGTCTAATATGCAGAGCTACGGGATCAGCTTCTATTTTCCTTATCTCATTCTCTGTGTATCCTTCAGCAGTAAGCCTTTTTCTGAACTGTGCTCGAGGGCCTACAATAGTCTACTCTATCATTAAACTCTATTGAGTTTGCATGATGAGGTTTTGAAGATTCTCGTTTACACCATTTTTCAAGAATTTCAATGCCGCATTGGCATCAGTGAGTGCAGCTAACTCCGGTGCCTTAGGAGGCATTCTTGAGGATAAGGGCACACTAATGTGTCTAAACTGTACGTCTATAGATTATACTTCTACCTCCATTAGTATTGATTCTGCAGAAGGATGATCAGAGATGATTTCTTCATCGGAAGCTTGCATGATTAGCTTCCTTCTTGTCACCTTCTGCTACTTCTTCTTGAGTGGTTGTGCTCTCCTTGCTGGTGCTTTCTTCATTTTCTTTGTCACTGATCTTGTCAGTATTGCAGTGGTCGTCTACACAACTTTTCTTCTAGTCTGCACTGTTGCAGACTTGGGTGGCTGGTCTGTAGGCTTGACAGTGGTTTTTACTGCTCAGTTTTCTTTGTCAATCCAATAGGCTGCTTGTCTATCTTCTTGACGTCAATTTTCTTGGCCACGATCCATGACCTCCCTTCCTTGTCGGATAATTGCAATTTCTCTTTGAGAAGAATATTGATCACTCTTCCAAACAATGGTTGTTTTGATTGTACAGCCTTTGCAATCTGATACATGAGCAATTATGCCCAATTGACTTCATGTTATATAAGGACGGCACATATGATCTCCTGTTGATCAGTTGTAATCTAATCTTTGCTGAATTCTCTTGAAAGGATGACTTTCTTGACCATGTTAGCAAGCAGTTTGTGTTGTTTGGATAAGAACTTCTTCATAGTTCTTATACCTTCATTCCACTTGTCTTCTCGAAGCATGGCATGCCTCCCCGTTGTCACAATTACAGGTGGAATTATCCTCGACCCTTTATTTGAAAGGTTAAAAGACTGAGCAAAGTCATCAGCCTTGATGTAGATTGCTATCTTCGATGCAATAGGGGTGTAGGAGATTAACAGCAAGTTGTCCGTTACTTTTGCTTTGTTGATGAAATCAAATACTTCTTCTTCATAAATTCTGCTGGTTCGTTCGTAGAAGTTCTTGAGTCTAGCTTCTTGAATTAGATCAGCAACTTCCTTTACTTCATCTGATTTATTTCGAACACTGCTGAAGTCGAACATAACTCCAGTTTGGAATTTGATCTTTCTTGATGGGCTCGATTCATTAGATTTAGAACTCTTTTTTGAGTTGTTTGATGGAGTGTTTGCAATTTCGAAGAGAAATTGAAGTGTTTGCAATCTTTAAAACTTAAAAGATTTTTAAGTTTTAAAGATGAATTTGAGAGAAATTGAAAGTTAGGGTGGGTTTTTGGTTCTTGATTGCAGTAGAGGGTTTCGAGATTAGAGAGAGAATTTGAGCGCTTAGAGAGAGAGAGAGTGTGTGAAGCAATTTTCGTTTAGAAAAATTTCTCCTTTTATAGTCTCTGAAAATATTACCGTTGCTAAAGGTTTCTAGCCGTTACATAGTGCAGCCAATTGATTTAACCATTGCGTGATTTGTGGAAAATCGTTTTTGTAAAGTTAATATTCTTTTCAAAAATAAATACAGTAGAGCAATATTGTTTCTAGTCTGCATCCACGTAGGCTGTATGTAGTAGAACAATAATACTTTCTATATAAAATACTGTTTGTCTGTGTTCTACATATGCAGTAGAGCAGTAGAGCATTTTTGGTCTGTTTCACTGTCTTAAATCAAGTATACCTAATTCTCCTCTAAATTGAATAAACTTGCTCTCATCGAGAGGTTTTGTAAAAATGTCTGCAATTTATTTTTCTGTAGAAATATATTTCAATTTAATATGACCTTTTGTACATGATCTCTGATATAGTGATATCTAACATCAATATGTTTGGTCCTTGAATAAAAAATTAGGTTTTCTGAAATTGCCATTGCATACGTGTTGTCACAAAATATAGAGGTTTCAAAGAGTGTCATACTATAGTTTGCAAGCTGTGATCTCATCTATAGTATTTGTGCTGTACAACTTCCTGCAGCTATATACTCTCCTTCTGTAGTTGAGGTTGACACTATAGTCCGCTTCTTGCTGAACCAGGAAATTAATCTTGCACCAATAAATTGACATGTTCCACTTGTGCTTTTTCTGTCAACCCTACAACCTACAAAGTCTGCATCTGAAAAACCTGTTAGTGTAAAATCTGATTCCCTTGGATACCATAACCTAGGTTTGGAGTTTCTTTGAGATATCTCAGGATTTTCTTTACTGCAGTGTAGTGAGATTCCTTGGGATCAGATTGATACCTTGCACAAACACAGACTACATATTGAATGTCTGATCTACTTATAGTAAGGTATAGTAATGGCACTATTACTCCTCTATACATGGTTTGATTTATCTTCTTTCCATGTTCATCTTTATCTATCTTTATTGAAATGCTCATAGGATTTTTCATATGACTAGCATTGTCTAATCTATACTTTTTAATTGTGTTCTTTAAGTACTTAGATTGATTTATAAAGATTCCACTTTCAAACTGTTGTACTGGAAGTCCTAGAAAATATTTTAGTTCTCCCATTAAACTCATCTGAAATTTAGATTTCATTAATTCTGCAAATTATTCACAAAGTTTATTGTTAATTCAATCAAATATAATATCATCAACATAGATTTACACTAACAATATATGTTCCTTATGCTTTTTAAGAAAAAGAGTGGTATCTACTTTATCTCTTTCAAATTTATTTTCACACAGGAATATTGAGAGGGTTTCATACCATGCTCTTGGTGCTTGTTTTAATCCATATAAAGCTTTGTCTAACTTATATACATATCTTGGATATTCAGAGTCTTCAAACCGAGGAGTTTGTTCAACATAAACTTCCTCTTGTAGCTTTCCATTTAGAAATGCACTCTTTATATCCATTTGATAAACCTTGAAACTTTGATATGCAATATAGGCAAGGAACATTCTTATAACTTCTAATCTTGCTACAGGGGCAAAGGTTTCATCAAAATCAATTTCTTCTTCTTGTGAGTACCCTTCAACAACTAATCTAGCCTTATTTGTGATGACTATTCCATTTTCATCAGATTTGTTTCTAAATACCCATTTGTTGCTTATAACTGGATAGTTTTTGGGTCTTGGTGTGAGATACCATACCTCATTTCTTTGGAACTCATTTAGTTCTACTTCCATAGCATCTACCAAGTTTGGATCATTTAGAGCTTCACTTATTATCTTTGGTTCTATTTTAGATATGAAACAAGTAGATAGGCATTTTGTATTTGTTGCCCTTCTAGTGTGCACATATGCATTTTTATCTCTTATTATTTCATCCTGTTTATGTGCCTTAATCCATCTTCCTTTGTCTTGTTCATTAATTTTCAAATGTTGTTGAAGTTGTTCTTTAGTCTCTACTATAGTGTCATTGTTGCAGATGACTCTTCTTTGTCTGCAGCTTTAATGGCCTCTTTTGTAGCTTGTTCCTTACATGCATATTCCTAATCAAATACATTAACACTTCTCATGAATGTTTTTGATTCATCAAATGATACATGGACTGACTCCTCAACAGTCTGTGTTCTTTTATTGTATACCCTAAAAGCTTTGCTGTTTGTAGAATATCCTAAGAAAGTTCCCTCATCTGTCTTAGGATCAAATTCCTGTAGATAACTTTTATCATTGTTATGTATGTAGCATATGCATCCAAAAACATGAAAGTATTTGACACTTGGTGTCTTTCCTTTCCATAATTTTGTTGGGGTATTCTAAGGTGCTGAGAAGTTGTGTTTAATTTCATGATCATTACAGTAGACATCTATTCTTATCTGATCAAATTCAGTGCCATGATCACTTTTAATTGTGATGACTTCTATTCCTTTTTTATTTTGAATTTGTCTAAAAAAACCTTGTGAGAAGACTACAAGTTTCACTCTTTTTATATAAGAATTACCCAAGTTTAACCTTTCTACCTCAATTGGACCAAAAAGATCCATATGTAGTAATTCAAGAATTCTAGTTGATTCTGAAAAATTTAAGGGTTTAAAGCTTGTCCTACTCTGTTTTCCTTCCTCACATGATCTACATAGTTTATCCTTTTTTAACTTTATTTGAGGAAGTCCTCTTACTAGGTTTTCTGAGGATAATCTAGCTATAGTTTTGAAATTAAGATTAGCTAATCTTTTATGCCATAACCATTTTGTATCTTCAGCTTCTTTAGTATAGAAACATGTTATTTGTTCTGACTATGATGGATCAAAGTCTACTGCATAAATATTTCATTTCCTTACTCCTAGTAATTTGACTTCTTGTGTGATTTTATCCTTGACTTGGCATGTATCATAAGTGAATGACACATCATAATTTTTATCACACAATTGATTAATGGATAGCAGGTTATGTTCTAAACATTTAACATAAACAACATCTTTAAAGATTAAGGAACCTGTACCAAGAGTTCCATAACCTTTAGTTATACCTGTCTTTCCTCCTTCAAATATGACAAGAGGTCCTTGTTCCTTTCTTTAATCTTCAAGGATGGATTTGTTTCCTATTATGTGTCCTCAACATCTATTGTCCAAGTGCCATATGCCCTTTTGTCTTTCCTGCATTGAAAACATAGAGAGCTTGTACATGGTACCCACTTACATGGGTCCACATTTGTTAGCTTTTGAAACCCACACTTGAATTATCTTCTTGTGAGTGTTCCAGCATTCAAAGGACTTGTGGCCAATTTTTCCACAGGTAAAGCAGTAGACCTTTGGTATGAGATCAAATACCTACTTCTGTTCATCTTCTCCGGCAATGAGACAGGCATTTGATATGATATCTTCATCATCAGAGTCTTTGCCGCATAAGCTTTGCCTCTTTCTTTTCTTCTAGAGGTACCTTTGTTGTTTTCCTTCTTGAATTTACATGCAGACAAGTCTTGTGTTAGTCGTCTGTATTGTGCAGCAAAGTGTCTTGGTCTGTCATAATTGTATCAGACTTCCTTCTCTACATCCTTGGTTTTTGAGAGGAAGTTCTTTTTTAAAGTTTTTTTTGAAAGTTCTTTTCTTGAATACCTTTTTGAATTTCTTTCCCATCAATGTCAGTTCTTCAGATAGACCTTGTTCACTTGTAGACGAGGTGTCACTGGTCTCCTCTTCTACCATGGATTTCAAAACACTTTCTTGAGCTTTAAAGGCCAAGGTCTTCTTTTTTGCATCATCAATTTGCTTCTTTTACCCAACTTCAAGATTGTAGATATGCAATACACCATACAGTTGACCGAGGGACATCTTTGTTAGATCTCTGGATTCTCTTATGGCTTGGTCTTTGTGCTCCAGATTTCTCCAAGAGATATCACAAACTTTATATTGACTTCCTTGGTTTCAAAAGTTTTCCCAAAGTTTTGAGATTGTTGATGAGAACATTGAACCTTTCATTGAACGTAGTCAGATTCTCATCAGATCTCATTGAGACCAATTCATATTGTTGCATAAGGACATCCTTCTTGTTTTCCTTGATCCCATTGGTTCCCTCATTTCTTAGCAGTAGAGCCTCCCATGCTTCTTTTGTTGTGGTCGTATGAATCACTATCTCAAACATGTTGTCATCAAGAGATTTGAATATTTGATTTATGGCTTTTCTATCAACCATTTCCAGATCCCAGTCCTCTCTAGACAAGATTTATTTTGAGCTTTGTACTTCTCTTATTCAATCCTTTGGATCTGGCATCATTGGAACATGAGGCCCTTCAAGACAATGTCTTGCATTCTTTCGTATATTGAGTTGAGATGTGCAAGCATTCTCAGTTTTCAGTGGTTGAACTTGTCGAAAGAGCATGTTGGAGGTTCTCCACTGTTAGGACATTTGGGAAACTTTGGTGGTGCCATTATTCGTCACACAAAAACAAAACTGTTAGTAACTTCTTTGCAAATAATGACATTTTCTTTCCACAAACTGTTAAGTGTTGAAACTCAAGCTTTGATACCAATTGTAAAGTCCAAGATATAACCTAGAGAGAGGGTGAATAGGTTAATTCATGTTTCAATAATTTTATGTAGTGGATTATAATTTTGCATACCATTATTCTATGCAGACTAGTTGGGTAGTCTGCAGCTAACAGTTCAAGGTCTACAGGTTGATTTCTTGGAATGTGTCTCTGTTTGGTAGTGCAGGTTGATTTCTAACAATTCTAAATATCAAAACAATGAAAAAAGTAAAGGACACGGTATTTATACTGGTTTATACACTTGTTATCAATTGATAAACAAGAGCTTAGTCTAGTCTTCCCTTGGTAACCAGTGTACTCAAGCCAAGAGATGAGTATCACTATCTTCTTGTTTGTAACTTACAAGATAACTTCTTTTACAAGCTCAACGACTTGTACAAAAGATGAAGATCCACGATCTTTGCACAAATTCAACAATCTGAACTCTACTGCAGAGGGTGGTCTTTTTGCAGACTAGTGAACTTCTTATTTTCTATGTTTCACGATTCAGCTCTCTTGAGTAATCTTTGAACGTTGTTTGCTTTGCACATGTGCCTTTCAATCCTTATTCAACAACCTCACTCAAAGACCTTCGTCGGTTTTCTATTTATAGACTAAGGAAACAAACCTACTATAGTTGACACTGTTTTTAATGCTGACACCTTGCCACTCGTATTCCCCACCATCTTGTTTCTGATGCTAGCAGTCCACTAACTCCAGAATTTATGTGGTTGCTGCTTTAACTCAAATCTTAGTTTCTCTAACTCCAGACCTCTGACCCCAACATCAGTAACCACCTCTGCTGTACCAAGTTTAATGTACCTTAGTCTGCTAACTGTACTATGAGACCTCATCTACACCAGTTTCTTCTGTAACCTAGTCTGCACACAGTTTTGTTACATATTGATGCATTGTGTGTTGGTCCTCGTCTGCAAGCTCAGTTCCTAGATCCTGAAGACTTTGATGTTCTTTTGTTGTTTATCAATGTCTTAGTTGTTTATCCAAATCTTTTTGTAGTAGTCTGTATCTGGTGGCTCATCTGATCTTCATCATCTGCAGCCGTCTGCTCTCCAGCATCCAACCTAGACTACAACTCCCTACTTGACCTCTAGCCTAAACAACCTAACTACATTATGATTAATACATCTCATATTTGTTACATCAATTTTTATATAATTGGAGGGATTGCACAACCTAACCTTTTGTGCCATAGCCATTTTGTATCCTCGGCTTGTTTTGTGTAGAAACATGTTATTTGTGTCCTGAGCATCCACTATCCAGGTATCAAATGCCTTTTTTTTGTGCAATTAAAACATAGAAAGCTTGTACATGGTACCCACTCATTTGGGTCCTCGTTGGTTAGTTTTTGGAATCCATACTTGAATTATCTTCTTGTGTGTGTTCCAGCATTCAAATGACTTGTGGCCAATTTTTCCACAAGTGAAGCAGTAGACCTTTGGTCGTACGCGTCTAAGTGGTCTAATCCACTTGGTTTGCTGCTCTCTACATGAGCATGTATTCCTGGAGTATGGTTCTCTCCAAGTTGGTCTTGAGGGATTGTTCCATACTGAATAGTTAGGCTTTTCTGCCTCTTGTTCTCTATAATACTTTCTCACAGGTAGTCTGCTCCAATTTCCTTGTGTAGTAGAGGTCTTACTTTGCAGTAGAGATCCCTTGAGAAAGTTGTTGTTTCTTAGCGTTGTTGGTGCATTTTGACTTTTGCTACTATGTGAGGTTTGTGTAGCAAAGCCTTTGCTTTTGTGCATATATATTGCATTATGAGCAATTTTTTCCTGCACAGTTGCTGCAGTAGAGTTGTCCTTTTTCTGAAGGATTATTGTGGTGATCTGATTAACTCTCTTGGTGGTGACCTTATTATCTACATTGTTGTTCAACCAGTCATTATATCCTAACCCTATTTTATCACGGGAGGATTTTTCTGTGTTGGTCAATTTTTGTAGATCTAAGGTCTTGCCATTCCAGGCATCCACCTACTTTTAGAGCTCATTGTTTCTTACAGTGAGTGTCTCCACTACTGCATTGAGAAGTTTTACTTTCTCATTTGTTTCCTTCAGATCATTTTGAGCATTTATCAGACTGTTCTTGGTTTCTTCATTTGAGTTGCATTTCTCTTTTAGAATTGCAATCTGCTTAAGGTTTTCTTTATTTTCTTTTAGAAGGGAAATAAAGCTTTCAGAGGTTTCTTGAAGTGCTTCCTTCAATTCCTCTGTAGTGGCTTCTGAGTCAGAGAGATTAAATACCTACTTTTGTTCTTATTCCCTTGCCATAAGACATAGCTGTGCATTTGACAGAATGTCTTCATCATCAGAGTCTGTGTCGCTCCATGTTTTTGCTGCATATGCCTTGCCTTTATCCTTTCTTCCAGAAGTCACTTTATTATGGTCCTTTTTGAACTTAGGTGCAGACGACTCTTCCTTGTCTGCAGTATTAATGATTTCTTCTGCAGTCTGTTCATTGCATGCACATTCTTTATCAAATACATTAGAATCTCTTGGGAATGTTTCTTTTTCATCAAAAGATACATGAACTGATTCCTCAACCATCTGTGTATTCCTATTGTATATCCTAAATGCCTTGCTGTTTGTTGAGTATCCTAAGAAGGTTGCCTCATCTGCCATAGGATCAAATTTCTATAAATAGTTTTTATTATTGTTATGTACATAGCATATGCATCCAAAGGCATGAAAGTATTTGACACTTGGTGTTTTTCCTTTCCACAGTTCATATGAGGTTTTCTTATAAAGCTTGTGAATTGTGCACCTATTTTGGATATAGCAGGCTGTGTTTACTCCTTCTGCCCAGAAGCTTTTAGATAGGTTTGCATCAGCAAGCATTGTTCTAGTTGCCTCTATGAGTGTCCTTTTCTTTCTCTCAGTCACTCCATTTTGTTGAGGTGATCTAGGTGCTCAGAAATTATGCTTAATTCCATGATCATTGCAGTAGACATCTATTCCTGTCTCATCAAACTCAGTACCATGATCACTTTTGATTGTAATTACTTCTATCCCTTTTTCATTTTGGACTTGTCTAAGGAACCTTGTTAGCAAACTCTATGTTTCACTCTTTTTATGTAGGAACATTACCCAGGTATACCTAGAGTAATCATCTACCATAACTAGAGTATATCTTTTCCTGCTTAAGCTTTCTATCTCAACTGGACCAAAGAGGTCCATATGCAGTAGTTCAAGAATCCTAGTTGATTCTGAAGAGTTTAAAGGTTTAAAGCTTGTTCTAGTCTACTTTCCTTCCTGACATGGTCTGCATAACTTATCCTTCTTGAATTTTATTTGTGGGAGTCCTCTTACTAGGTTTTCTGAGGATAATTTTGCTATGGTTTTGAAGTTCAGATGAACTAGCCTCTTGTCCCACAACCAATTCGTATCTTCAGCTTCTTTAGTATAGAAACAAGTAATTTGTTCTGACTGTGAGAAGTCAAAATCTACTGCATATATATTCCCTTTTCTAATTCCTAGTAGCTTGACTTCTTTTGTCATTTTATTTATTACTTGACATGTATTGTGAGTAAATGACACATCATAGTTCTTATCATATAACTGGCTAATGGATACCAGGTTATGTTCTAAGCCCTTGACATAAGCCACATCTCTAAAGATTAAAGAACTTGTACCAAGGGTTCCGTAACCCTTAGTTATACCTGCTTTCCCTCCTCCAAATATGACAAGAGGTCCTTGCTCCTTTCTGAAATCCTCAAGATTGGATTTGTCTCCAGTCATATGTCCTGAGCATACACTATCCAAGTACCATATCCCTTTTTTCTTTTCCTGCAATGAAAACATAAAGAACTTTGTACATGGTACCCACTCGTCTGGGTCCTTATAGGTTAGTTTTTGGAACCCATACTTGAACTATCCTTTTATGTGTTTCCAGCATTCAAGTGATTTGTGGCCAAGTTTGCCACAGGTAAATCAGTAGACCTTTGATCTTGTGCTTTTTAGTGGTCTCCTCGACCTGGTCTACTGCTCTTGACATGAGCATATATGTCTCAAGTATGGTTTTCTTCATATTGATCTCAAGGAGTTATCCCATACTGAGTAGTAAGGTGT
The DNA here is from genome assembly GCA_001925005.1 of Drosera capensis. Lineage (NCBI taxonomy): Eukaryota > Viridiplantae > Streptophyta > Magnoliopsida > Caryophyllales > Droseraceae > Drosera > Drosera capensis. The sequence continues at coordinate 73,577 of LIEC01012029.1, forward strand.
ATATTTATTTTCATGGGGTCCTTCACTAAATTGCATTTGAGAGTTTCTTACTCTCTTCTTACTATTCATATATGAAAGTAGTCTGCTCCAACTCTTTTGAGGCTGAGCAGTAGAGATCTTATTTTTCATTTCAGATCTCTTGAGAATATTGTTTCTTTTCAGAATTGCTGGTACAGCTGAGTTATTTTTACTTTGCATAGTTTGTGGAGTAGAGTGTTGATTCTTATACACATATTCTGCAGTATAGGCTTTCTTCGTCTGCACCTCTGTTGTAGTAGAAACATTGGTCTTCTTGTCTTTCTTGGTGATTACCATTTTATCCTTATTATTTTGTAACCAATCATTGTATCCTAGCCTAGTTTTATCATGAGAGGATTGACCTATATTGATTAGTTTTTGTAGATCTAAGGTCTTGCCATTCTAGGCATCTACCTGCTTTTGAAGCTCAGTGTTTCTCAAGGTAAGTGTTTCCATCACTACATTGAGAAGTTTCACTTTTTCATCAGCTTCTTTTAGTTTTTTTTTAGCATTGATTAGGCTATTTTTAGTCTCTTCATTTGAATAGCATTTCTACCTGAGAGTTGCAATTTGCTTAAGATTTTCCTTATTTTCTTTTAGAAGAGAAATGAAGCTTTCAGAGGTTTCTTGAAGTGTCTCATTCAATTCCTCTGTTGTAACTTCTGAATCAGAAAGATCAAATACCTGTTTTTGTTCATGGTCCTTTGCCATGAGGCATAGTTGAGCATTTGACATGATATCTTCATCATCAGAGTCTGTATCGCTCTATGTCTTTGTTGCATATGCCTTGCTTCTTTCCTTCTTCCCAGGGGTGACATTGTTGTGGTCCTTTTTAAACCTTGGTGCAGACGAGTCTTGAGTTGGTCGTCTGCACTGAGTAGCAAAGTGACCTGGTTTGTCACAGTTATAGCAAACTTCCTTGTCTGTATCTTTGGTTTTGAGGGAAAGCTCTGTTTGAAGGTTTTCTTTTTGAAAAGTTTTTTGAACTTCTTTCCCATTAGTGCCAGTTCTTCTGATAGATCTTCTTCACTTATGGATGAGGTGTCACTGTTCTCTTCTTTTGCCATGGATTTCAAAACTCTTTCTTGAGCTTTGAAGGCTAAGGTTTTGTTTCTTGCGTTATCAATCTGCTTCTTCTACTTAACTTCAAGATTATAGGTATGCAGAACACCATAAAGATTAGCCAGGGACATCTTTGTTAGATCCCTGGATTCTCTTATTGCAGTTATCTTTGTGTTCCAAATTTCTCCAAGAGATCTGAAAACTTGAGATTGACTTCCTTGTTTTCGAAAGTCTTTCCCAAGGTTTTGAGATTGTTGATGAGAATGTTGAACCTTTCAAAGAAAGTTGTCAAATCTTCATCAGACCTCATTGAGACCAGCTCGTATTGTTATATCAATACATCCTTCTTGTTTTCTCTGATCTCATTGGTTCCTTCGTTTCTTAGCATTAGAGATTCCCATGCTTCATTTGCTGTCTTGGTATGAACCACAATCTCGAACATGTTGTCGTCTAGAGATTTGAAGATTTGATTTAGAGCTTTTCTCCCAACCATCTCTAGATCCCAATCTTCTCTGGTCCAGAGGGACTTTGGTCTTTGTACTTCTTTTGATGGGTCTTTTGGATCTGGCATCATTGGAAAATTTGGTCCATCCAGGACAATATCTTGCATCCTTTCATCAATGGAGTTGAGATGTGCAACCATTCTCAGCTTCCACTGATTAAACTTGTCGAAGGAGCAAGTTGGGGGTTCTCCACTGTTTGGACATTTAGGAAACTTTGGTGGTGCCATAATATTCTTCACACAAGCAAACTGTTAGTAACTTCTTTGCAAATATAATATGTGACCTTTTCATTCAAATAACCGTTAAGTCTTGAAAGTCAGGCTCTGATACCAATTGTGAGGTTTGAGTTTCAACCTAGAGGGGAGGGGGGGTGAATAGGTTGTATGAGAATTTGATTGTCTTTTCTGCGGAATAATGATTTTGTCCAGACTAGTATTGAGTGCAGACTAACTTATTAGTCTACAGATGATACTATCTGGTCTACACTAGAGATTTGCAACTCCTTGAGTTTCTAACTCGAGTTAGGCTGCGATAATTTGTTATAAGTAATTCTAAGCATCAACATAAAGAAAGCAGTAAGTGAACACAATATTTATATTGGTTCAGACACTCGATATCAAATGATGATAGAGAGCTTAGTCCAGTCTTCCCTTGATGACCAGTGTAGTCAATCCAAGAGGTGAGTATCATTATCTTCTTGTTTTTGTTTACAAGAGACTTTCCTTTTAGAAGTTATCAAACTCGTATGAAAAACGAAGAACCTAGAGACTTTGCACAGATCCAAACTCTGGACTCTGCTGCAAGATTTTGTTCTTCTGCAGACTAGTGACACTTTCAATCATATCTTCACGACTTGGCTTTCTTGAGTATTCTTTTTGTTGCTTGATTGCTTTGCACTTTTTTTTCTTTTGAATCAACGTTCAACAACAACAGCACTCAAGTAAGCTTTCACCGGTTCCCTTTTATAGGCTCAAGGAACGAACCTTTTAGCAACGTACTATTCCTGGTAGTCCACTCATGTTCCCCATTATCTCGTTTCTGATGTTGGCAGGCAACTGATGTCTCCACTATCTCGTTTCTGATGATGGCAGTCCACTGACTCCAGAATTAGTGCCGTTGATACTTTAACTTGAATCTTCACTTGACTGACTTCAACCCTCTGTCTCCACATCGGCAATCATCCCTACTGTAATTCAGATTGCTGCATGATCTCGTCTGTACACAGTCTCTGTTACAACATCTCGTCTGCACACAGTCTCTGTTGCAACATCTCGTCTGCATAGTCTCTGATTCAGTTTATGTCTTGCCGTGTTGGTCTTGGTTTACAACCTTAGTCCTTTGTTGTGAAGCCTTCATGTTCTTTCGTTGCTTGTCAATATACTAGTTGTTCATCCAAAGCCTTCGTAGTAGTATGCATCTGGTGGTCTGCAATATGCCTCTGCATCTGCAACCTTCTGCACTCTTGTATCTGACCTACACTGCAACTACCTACTTGAATTCTAGCCTGAACATCCAAACTATATTACAATTAATACATTTAAGTTTTGTTACATCAATTTCTATACATACGAAGAGATTGTACATTCCTATCAGTATCACTATCTTCTTATTTTTAACTTACAAGAAAACGTTTTTCTACAATCTATCTAACTTGTACAAAAGAAGTAGAACTTAGATCTCTACAAATTATGTTCTTCTATAGACTAGTAAAACTCTCTTCACTGTATTCTTCGTGAATTGGCTCTCTTGAGTAATATTTGGATTTATGATTGCTTTGAATGCTTGCCTTTTCAGTCACATTCAACAGCATTACTTTAATAAGTTTCAACGATTCCCTTTTATAGGCTCACGGAATGAACCCAGCAAACATGGTATTGTTTCTGATATGACAGCTTGTCATGTGTGTCTCCCAACTGATGTTGACAGCCCACCTACTTCAGATTCTCGTACTGTTGTTGTCTATACCTTAAATCTTCGTTTGACGGACTCCAAACCTTTGATCCCATCCTAGCAACCATCTCTGCTCACTCTTGTCTACTGCAACCTTCAGTCTGCATCCAGTATTATGAGACTTAGTCTACACCCTGCAACCCTAATCTTCACCAACTCCCATCTGCAATCGTAGTCTGCACCCAGATCTGATTCACTTCATGCTTTGCTATGTTGGTCCTCGTCTGCAAGCTCAATCCTAGATCCTAAAGCATTTACAGTTCTTTTGTTGCCCATGCATGCCTTAGCTGCTTAGCCAAAATCCTCTATTGTAGTCTACATCCGGTGGCTCACAAGATGCCCATCATCTGCACCTGTCTGCTCTCCAGCATCCTACCTAGACTGCAACTACGTACTCGATTTCTAGCCTAAGTATTCTCAGTTTTGTTCCATCAATTTTTATATAATTAGAGAGATTACATAATCCTATCAGTTTGTTATCCTTCTCCCCTATAAATACTGTGTCTTTCACATTAGAAAAAAGAGGAGGTAGAATGAAACGAGAGGATTGTTTTCATATGTCAAAGGAAATGACACACGTTAAAAGCCAAGAAGCAGATAAGACGTCGTATTCATTCGCAACTTCGGGATTGAGTCACGATTATTAGGGTTTGCATCAAAACTCTATTCTCGTTTAGGTTTTGGGTTTAATCTCAAGGTTTGCAGACTTTTATTCTAGTTTCGCAATGGATCTTGGATTGTCTCTTCTTATTAATTTGTTTTCTATCATGATCGTAGCGTAGATTTTTTGTGTGACAATGTACTGAAGATAATTCTCTGGGTTTCCTGAGACTCAGCATGTTCTTAATATTCTCTTATGGTTGATAGTTTATTTTCTTCTGGCTATCCTGTTTTAGATATAACATTAGTTAGTTTTCACCTAACTACAACATATGTCAGAAAGGATCAAGGAAGAAAAAATCAACATCAATGAAGAAATCACAGGAATGAATCGAAGTACATTGCCATACACATTATTCTAGATTAAATTAAATCAGTTCAATCATTTTTATATTATCTTTGTCATTGTTGTTATTGTTATTTCATATTAAATTACAAACCCCCTATCTCTATCACATAAAGTACATCCCAAGGGATTAACGCAAAATTAGTTGAATATAATCGTTTCTCTGTGGGAACGACTCGACTTGACACTACTATATTTTTATAGCAATTCTATTCCGAGTGGTGTAGTTAGGATTTAACTTTGCACGTCAGTCTTCAGATATGAGCTCAAACGAAGGGACAGATCCAAATCTCCACCAAGAGACTCCAAGAAAGAAAGAAAGGATGACTACTACGGTAAAGGAAGAAGATAGAAAGAGATCCAAGTAGTTAGTTTCACTTCTTCAAAATCAAATCCTCAAACTTTTCTATCTTTAGCAAATTTTTAATTCTTTATACATCTATGAGTGTTTTGTTATCATCAATTTAAGGAGAGATTGTTGCATAAGAAGTGTTGGATAAGAAGCATTAGAAATTATTGATAAACAAAATAAATCTAAGGAAGTCACCATGATAACAGAGGTTCACACCTACAGGACAAAAGGTTCAAGATCAAAAAATCAATACAGTACATATTAGTGGACCAGTAGAGTGCAGACTGACTGGATAAGGTCTTCACGTCAAAAGGGAAGAACGAGGCAACAGAGTGGATTTTAGATTGTACAGAATGAGCTCAATCATGTGATCAGAAGAAAATATTCTATATAGAAGGTTAAGTGTTCTACTGTCAACACATAAAACGAAGGGAGCAGCAAAGCTGAGTACATGACAGAAGGGAGCAGCAAAGCTCAGTACGTGACAAAAAATTTTACCTCACAGTGACAGAGTTTATAGGTTGGATTATCTCGAGTCGTTTTCAAGAGTGTTGGGAGATAATTTTTGGATGGTTGTCAGTCGAAATGGAAGACTGATATTATTTCCAAGTACAAATTAGGCAACGGCTTGTCCATAAGCCTTGTCTACAACAGAGCTTTAAAAGTTGAAAAGATTGAATATACACAAGTGCTTATCTTGCTGTGACAAGAAGAGATCAAGCTAGTTGAACATAGTGTTATATCAAACAACTCAGAGGCTCATAAATACTTAAAGGATGTGTCTTGTTAGAGACTAATTAGTTTAGAGAAGAAATCAGAAGAGCTCTAAGGAATCTCTTCAAAGAAGGTGTTTAGTATTCTAAACTGCATATACTATGCACTTAGTAAGAAAGGTAAAGGACAAACCAAAAACCCAAACATAGTGAAATATCTCTTAATTTGGTTACCCTAAAGATTATAAGAAGAGTGGACTTATGCTTTAGAATTCGATTGAACTCTATTGTCAGAACCACTATAAATCCTGATGCACTTTATATTTCTCATCTTATCTATGATTGGTTGTTCTGGTTAGAAAAGCTAGATAATACAAAATAGTTAAAACTCTTAATAGTCAAGAGATATAAATTCCTTGAAACTCAGTAGAGCACATACTCTACTGATTCCAGTAGAGTATCTTTACATTTGTTAGTAGAGTGAAGAAAAGACCTCTAGAGATTTAAAAATCATTTAGTCTATTCAACCCCTCTTCCCCCCGCCTCCCAACAACTATGCTGAACCTAGTGCCGCATCAAATGACTTAGAAACTGGTTAGAGGCTAAATAGTTTAGAGAAGAAATCATGAAAGCTCTAAGCAATCTCTTCAAGGAAGGTGCTCGGTATTATAGACCACACCAATTTAGAAAGGTTAAGAATAAACCAAAGACCAAAACATAGTGAAATACCTCTTAGTTTGGCTACAATGATCACTAAGGGAAGAGTGGAGTTCTGCTTTAAGCTTCAATTGAACTCTATTTCTGATTGATTGTTCTAACTAGAAAAGCTAGGTAAAATAAACAAGTTAAAACTCCTCATAGTCAAGAGATATAAATTCCTCGTAACTCAGTAGAGCATATACTCTACTTAGTTTGCAGAGTTTCTTCACTACTCTCAATAGAGTGAAGAAAAGAAATCTAGAGCTTTAAAATCTGATTTAGCCAATTCAATCTCCTCCCCCTCCCCCAGTACCCTACCCCCTTCCGTTAGCTTAATCTGACACATTGAGACTTACACATACTAACAAAATAGGTCCATACTCAAGATTACCCCGACGACTTAGCAGAAACCTTTGCCCTTCTAAGAGAGTATAATCAAATGTGCCTTCGGAGTCACCTTGGAAAAATTCTTGGAATACATGATCACAAGTCAAGGGACTGAGGCGAACCCAACTAAGGTAAAGTAGTGGTGAAGATGGGAACTCCTAGAACTAAGATGAAGGTCTATAAGTTGAGATGGTGTTTGGCAGCCTTGGGAAGATTCATGTCAAAAGGAGATGAGAAGACCTTTCCCTTTTTCCAAAGTTTTGAGAGGAACCAACTTAACACTTAGTGCTAGGAAGCCTTTGATTAGTTAAAGTTTTTCATCAAAAAAATTACCTTACTGACAAAATCACTCGAGATGAACAAGGTGTAATACTTAGCGTCTTCGGAAGAGGCAATCTTGGGAGTCCTAATCAGAGTCGAAGGTAGCTTCAAAAACCTGTCTACTTCATTAATAAAGTACTATATGGTGTCGAGACAAGGTATCCTGAGATAAAAAAGGAAGCATTTGTCGTAGTCAAAAGTTTCGACTTTACTTTCGAACCCATCCGAAAGTAGTGTTGACTGACCGACTGCTTCGGCAAGTGGTACACAAGCTATATATCTCTGGAAGACTCATCAAATGGTCTATTGAAATAAGTGAGTTTGCATCACCTACGAAGCCATATTGGCTATTAAAGCTCAGACATTAGTCTAACTCTCTATTGAGTGCCGATTCGATCCAGATTTACAACCCACTGAGGACGAGGTCCAAGGAAAAGTAGAAGAAGCCGAGACAGCGTACATGAATGGATCCTCATCTATCCGAGGACCAGGAGCCAAAGTGCTACTTAGGTTGCCCAACCGATAGGAACTTCCATGCTCGGTTCAACTTCAGTTCGAAGGTACCAACAACATGTCTAACTATGAAGCACTCATAACAGCATTAATTACGGTGAAACACTTGGTGAAAAGTCGGTTGCATGTTTTCTCTGATTCGTAACTTGTGGTGGAACAAGTTTCAGAGATGTTAGAGGTCAACGATGTCCTTTGGGATTCATTGATATTATCAAGGGATTCACTGAATTTGGGATTCAATAAGGATGTCCCCAAAAATATTATCAAGGGATACACTGAATTTCAAATTCAACAAATCCTTTAGGAAAGAATGGGATTGTAGATGCACTTAGCAGAAACCCAGGAATTGTGAGCATTCCGTCTGGCCGACTATATACTGAAGTCATCCCCAATCTCAGGAAAAAGTTGAAAGAGCATGTCCCGGTCGAGTTCGAATCATTTTGGATGAAGGATATAGCTCATTACTTCCGAAATGACATAATTTTTGAAGGACTATAAGTCGACTCAAAAAGTGAAGAGGAAAGCACCTCACTTCTTGTTGGTCAATGATCATCTATACAAAAGGTCCTACTCTTTGCCCTTGCTCAAATGTCATGGCCCTTCAAGGGCTGAGTTCGTCCTTGCAGAAGTTCATGAGGGAAGATGATAAAATCATCATGGGGCACAAACCTTCCCAAGGAAAGGATGCTTTAGGTTGAGCATAAGAAAGGACAGGTTGAGCATAAGAAAGGACGCTGAAGATTATGTGAAGAAATGTAACAAATGTCAAAGGATGGCCAACTTGCCACACTTTTTGGTTTCAAACCATACACCGATGAAATTCCTTGGGTCATTGCACAATGGGAGATCAACATTCTGAGCTTTTTCCCAATTGCACTAACTTAGAAGAAGTTCATCATAGTTGAATACTTCATTAAGTGGGCCAAGTTCGAAACTGTTGCCAAGATGACGGACAAAGTTGTAAAAGACTTTGTATGGAAGTCCATGGTATTGCCGATTTGGAATCACTCACACTATCATCTCTAATAATGGACTCAGTTCACCAGCTCTGCATTCACTGAGTTTTGTAAAGAACTCAAGATTGAATAAAAGTTCACATCAGTCAAGCAACCTCAAATCAATTGTCAGACTACATCAGACTGAAACTATTAACAAAGAGAACAAGAATACCTTCGTCAAAAAGATTGAATGATGCTGGAGGACTTTGAGTTGAACAGCTTCCCTTTATTTTATGGGCTTATTGAAACCATGCCAAAGAGGTCGATGAGACAAAGTTCTTTTAGGTTGGCCTTTGGAGTCAAAGCTATAGTCCCAGTTGAAATATTGAATCTCTCGACCCGAATTCTGAGTAACTCGGCAGACCAAAACCAAAGAAGAAATATCATCTAAATAGACCTTGTCTTCAAAAAGCATGAGAGGTAGGAGAAATAAGTTCTGAACGGTAACAAACATTTTTCAATACCGTGTAAGCATGAACAACAAAAAGTATGAAACAGGTGACACACAATGAGAATCTTGACCATCAGATCATTGTCCACCAATAGTGTTACTGGACAAAACCGACAGGATAGCCCTAAATCCCACAGCCTTGAGCTCCATACAATTGCATCAGCATGTCAGGTTATCTAAATGCCATTGCTGCATTGCCGATAATGATGTCCTGGCAACCAGGGTATTTTTCATCCCCAATTCCGAACTCCCATTAATGCATAGAAGTCCAGAACCATTATTTAAGTGCCAAACTCCCGTTGATGCAAACAAGTCATGTCATTGCTGCTTTCCGTACTGTGATGTTATGGCTACCACGGTTTTAGTGCCAAACTCCCGCTAATGCAGACAAGCCAGAAACCATAATTTACCAATCAAAAGCAAAATGCTAAATCCAAGGGAGAAGCTTAAATTGATAAAGCATGGAAAAGACGCATCAGCTGAACCATTGGATATGATACTTATTACTTGGAGAATAATATTTACACCTTGCTATTGCCAAATCCCATTCCCGGTTTATCTCGTACATGACATAAGGGGGTCTACATGACGTAAAGGGGGCCCATTAATGCACAACCATTATCTACCTCACCATCTCGAAGCGGAATCCTAGGAAATGAATGCCTTGGCAAGGTCCGAATAATTGCACACCAACCCTGTTCTTGGGCATGTAATTTTTCCTGGCCATCTCTTCAAGAGCCTGACACAACACAAGACAAACAATAGTTGAATAATCTACAGCGCTGAAGTTGAAACCCCATTAGGCAACACCATTGGTGGGTTCTCGGTGTCCATTAGCTCTTTTGTGATGTAGCAGACGAGCTTTGAGTGATGTTGCTTTGAGAATGGGAGCGGAAATGCTAGTTTCCGGAAGATTTCTTGAGACAAAGGGTCGTCCTTGGGACAATAATCTTTGTAACAGAATCTGATCATGGTTAATGGAAACTGGGAGAAAAAGAAGACGGCAACTACAACGCCAACTATGGAAGTTCTTAAGGCCTTCATTAAGCAAAGGATATCAGCACTATCCCTCAATCCTACATCATCCATTCTGACAAATGAATTCAACAGAAGGTTCATGTATAAAGAAACCTTTTCTATTCCAAACAAACAGGTAATAGTTTTATCAAAAGAAGAAAAGAAGAATTTTATTTCTTATATATATATTTTTTTTCAGCTTCCTCACATAATTTGTATCCCATCCTAACTAAAAACTTTGGAAAAAAGGAAAAAAAGGAAAAAAAAAAGGAGGAAAAGGAGGAAAAAAAGAAGAAAAAAGAAAAAAAGGGGTAATAATAATCAGTTATCATAAAACAAAGCAAACAGAAGACAAAGTGCAACGTCCACTAAAACCAATATATGTCACCATTTTCTGGGGAATCAGCAGTTAAATCGCCTACCTCTAGTTTGACTGCTAATTGAGAAATTATTCAGCATAGAAGGATACAGAGTTTTCAAAGCAGATAAGCCTGCCTGGAGGTAAATGTTCAGCAACGGTTCCTGGGTCATGCCATAGAACCTATAAAATTCCTGCTTGAATTGTTGCACCAGGTAATCCCACTGCTTTATATTGAATAGAACCTGCCAATGAAACAGGAAGGAAACAAAAAAGATCACCTAATGCGCAAACCCAATAATATGATTCATGAATCATCTTCAATTCCATTGAAAGCAACAAATTGTAACAAGACAAGAAGAAAAAAGTTCATTCGAAAGTACTGTAGGATTCTGCGTCTAATCCAAGCTCATCAAGATGTGAGAAATACTATTATGCCCAACAAACTGCAGCGGTTACCTTTATTATGACCATTATCATGAAACTTAGAAGAGTCATACCTAAAAAATATGAAAATTAGCAGCACATGATTAGAGCAGCAAATACAATGAAAGTACATGCTGAAGTTCATGCTAGGGGAGTTAGGATAGGTTTAGATTATTATCTCTATCCTGTTTTCTGTTCCTTTCCATTTTTTCCATCACCCTGTCGACCTGTTTTCGCTTTTGTCAAGGCTCAAGACAGGTTGCATTGCTCCTAACTCCTAAGCTAATATACTCACTCCAAGAAATCAAGGCGACGTTGCTTAACTGCTTAACAAACAATAGCCACTGAAACATCAGAGCGTAAACAACTTTTAAGTTAACTATATCCAGCTTCTCTGCATACCTTAACAACCTTAACAAATGCACGAACATAATAAAATGTAAAGGATAAAAAAAGTCATTCGAAATCACCTTGTACGATATATATATATATATCGTACAATCAAAGTCAGTGCTACATATCTTGTTAGTAAGGGTTTCATAGAAGGTCACTAATACACCAGTAATAGTATTACTACCAAATCAGGTCTCATTATACTGGACCCACTCTTGAACTATTAGGATGCCAAACAATTGTTTATATGATGAGCACATTCCACAAAATTAACTGCATATTCCTTGCCAAAAGAAAACCCATTACCTGTATATTGCTAGTTTCAGACAGCTTTATTGCACTTTCAAAATAGGACATCCGCAACATGTAATCCACCAGAATCCGCTTCAAATGTGTGTTGTTCCATTCTGATATGTTGTCCGCATCAGCATATTCAAGATGGTCAAGCCTAGCTCGACATCTTTGCGCTTGGAGGTTCTCACTCCGGCTTCCCTCTTCTAGCTATCTTACAAGAAATATATTTTAGATCCTCTTCAGAATTAAAATGCAGGAACTGCAAGCAGACAGCAACTAAAAAAGGCTGATAGCAACTACATTCTAGTTTATTTTATGACTAAAACTCTAATACAAATGATCAGTATAGTCAGAGTTTTTAAAAAAAGTGCACTAGAATTAGAAGCAAAGAGCAAGTAAATACAAGTAGCTACTTTTACAGCCAAGCACCCTGCACGATCTTAACATGAATCACCGAGATTCAAGGAGTATAAATGTATAATACACACTGTCATAATAAGTAGAATGTCTAAATATGCCATATCAGACTTTTTATTTATGCAGCAGATAATCTTGTTAGAATATTTTACTACCATCGTCATCAATGCTATCATGATAATTGAACTCGTAAGATTTTTCCATAAGATTTTCTCATCTTGTTATGTCAACTATAAATAAAAACTGTGTCATGATCCATAGTATATCAAATCTCTCTAATTTTATCTTTAAAATAGAGAGATCAGACAACCTGTGGGTAGATGACATTCCCCACCAAGTGGAATAAACCTATCTAATTAGAAACCCTATTCAATTTCTTTTCACACCATGGGAAAAGAGCAGTTGATCAACCTTCTTATCTCATTTGTCTCTCCTATCGTATTGAAACAACCAATCCAATAACCCTGCCAAATGTACACTGTAGATTATGGGAAGGACGAAATGCACACAACCTTATCCCTGTTAAATATTTATAACAAAGAAGTTTTTTTGCCCTAATGTCCTTAAGAGGTGTCGAATCCCTAAACCAAGGAGAAGATGAAAAGGTATGACTTTTCCATGCAAAAGGTCACGGTGAATTTTATTTGTTGAGATACATCAATATTGTGGTTTTAGTAACCATCAGTTCGCATTACTTCTCGACATGCTATCAAGAGTAAATGCGGCATGACCCCTTGAGCTTCTAATCGAAGTGCATATCTGCCCGAGCTTCTAATAGAGCTAATTCCTCAACAATGTTGTGCTTGTTAAGAATATCAAATTGTCCTCATGATAGAATCAGTTATTTATCATGGTATCAGAGCGAGTATGGTATGACCGTATGAGGTCATAAGTTTGAACCTTTCGACCACCTTGGCTTTTTGGTAAAGTCCATTCCTCAGTAATATGGATGACTTGACATAGTATCATCGAAAGATGTAATTGCACATTATGAGATTCATGGATGAAACTATAAAAAACAAACAACATGAAATTCATTTATTGCAAAAGGGATTAACAGGAAAGCTAAAGCTACCGAGAATCACTGTTTTGAGCAGTTTGAGTAAGGATCACTGTTTTAAGGGGCGCTGGGTAATGAAAAATAAAATGGAAATATTTGTCGTATATAGTATTCTTGTATTTATGGTTCTCAGAAATCATTACAGTTATTTGATGGCATTTTACATGTGTTTGCTAGTCAAGAGGAGCTGAGTCATTGACAAGTCACTCCCCTCCTAATCGTAAGGTTAAGGGTTCGACATCTCAGTGTATCAAGAAACAGTTTCTCTATGTAAAAATTAGGATAAGATTACTTACATTATCTTTCTTTACAGGAATGCCCTCCCCATACCTTACACTTGGTGGAATTACATGGATATGCTCCTTTCTTTACATGTCTTTGCTAGACGGTAACTTAGTTTTGAACGGAACCAATACTTGAAAGAAGGTCAATGCAACTACCTAGAAGTTGTCCAGCCATTTACCAGTCCATAGATAGGCCTAGGAACCTATTCATTCACCTGTCACATCTTTCGTTTTATTAGCTGTACTAGATTGTTCTGCAGCTTCAGGCTTCTAAAGTATCATGCCTTTTCTCAATTTCTTGCATTAACAGTTTAACTAAATGGTATGGTATAAGTTCAATTGAAACATATACATACAAAAAAGGTCTACACAACTGCCTAAACATCTGCCGGAGTCCTCCTAGAATCTAGGTCCAGTTGGTACAAGGTCCTGCTCAAAGCCACCTAGCCACAAAAGTGCAAAAATGTGGCCTGACCATTCTATGCCACTTGGCACTTCGAAGACCATTAGAATTTTGAGGGAAAACCAGTATATATATATATATATATATATCATTAAAATTTGCTAAAACTTGAAACTTTTGGCAAGTATATTGTATATGCAGCTCTAGTAACAAAGTGAATCCTAATCTAAGTCATGAGTGTCTATAGCAATATCCCATTCAAGTCAGATAAACATTTACTCAAGTGAAGGAACTTAAATTGGTAAATCCTCACAAATTTAGGTTTTTTCTTTCTTTTCTTTTGATCCTGTTTTGGCTGTGTTGACGTTAGGCCCCTGATGTCATGAGCAGCATGGTATATCAAACTATTTTGATCGTTGCAACACAAAATTTGCTGTGCAAAAAAATGAGGTAAATCTCTTTTTGTGCTCTCTTTTCAATTATTTCCAACTCATAATCCAAACAAAAAAACTAGCGAACAAGTTATCCACTTGTATAGTTCCTTCATTCCCCCCACCCCTCCTTTCTCTCTCGCACCCCTTCTGCATAGCTTAAAGGTGAGCCTCATATTCTTCCGGCTCTCATCCGTCAAAATACATAATTAGTCTTGTCTTACTTGGCTGACTTTCCCAAATTGCATACTTGCACTTATGACTTCATTATATTGCATCAAACACACATTGTTCACTGAATTTCCTGCCACACACCAGGCTTTGGACATACACTCTTTCGGCTTTAGGGTTTTTCTTAGGCCTACACGAAAGATTGATCTAACATCCAAATACAAACATCTTTGATCAACAAAAGGATGTTTCATGTTCGTAAATCGTGGTAGTATAAGAGATATGCGATTACCCCTGTCATATACTCTAGAATGAAGCAATACCAAGCAACTCCATCCAATAGCATTCCCAAGAATTGTTTCTCACTAACCCAAATCTTGAAAAACTGAAATCCATCTATGATAGAATAATCCCAATTCCAATCACTAGAAAACGGAACCACCAAATCAAGATCAAATACAATCGGAAAAGACATCTAATTACACTTGAACCTTTCACTCATACCTTTCTCTTGAGCCCATGCAATCTGGAAACAAGATTGGTGAGGCGATTAACCGCCTCGTCACCTGTCATCTCATCATCGCCGACTACCTCCAAGATCACCGCAGAAACCTCCTTCTCCACGATCCGGTGCTTGGACCGAATCGCCTTCTTGTAGTGCTCGAAGGGGACTCGCAAGAACTGGTGTTCGAGCCTGAAGGATTCCGGCAACGGAGTCGACGCCGGAACTGGCGGGGACGCGGCGGCGGAGGGGTGGTGGTGGAGGTCGGATTAGTGGCGGTGCCTTGGCGGTAGTAGCGGTAGTAGACGCGCCGTTGGAGAGGGGGGTGTCGATCTCCATGTTTGGGGATGATGCCATGGGGGAGTGAGATCGAAGAGGAGAAGGAAAATTGATCTGAGTGGGAGATGGGATGAGTGGTGACCGAAAGAAGAGGCAATGGAAAATGAGGCGATGTTACATTATAATTACTAAATTTGAAATACAATAATAATTTTAATAATATTTAAAATATTTTAAGTAATTATTTGTAAAGTTTGTTTTAGTAAAGTTTATCTTTTTCTTCGTCTATTTCATTGTTGAACAACTATTGTTTTAAGTTGTTATATTAAAAGTTTTGTAAGTTTTACATATTTTTTAGTTATTATATGATTTTTTTGTTGAAGATAGAATTGGTAATTTGAATTATTTTTTATGTGGAGTGAATATTATAGGGTTATGAAGATTTATAGATAATTAATAAATCATTATATATGTATTAAATACATTATCAATCAAAATTGATATCAAAACTTTAGTACTAAGAATCTAAAATGAAACATTATATATATAAATAGATTACTATATTACTATCATTATTATTTTATTTTTTTGGAAGTGTCCATTTGGACTCATCATTTGATTGCTCATTGTCACCAAAACTAGCCATTACAAACATCATCGGGCAAGGTTTCGTTCCAATATCCACATCAATAAGACTCAGAAACATAACGTGTCATAAGGTGAGTGGCTACGTTAGCCTATCGAGATACCCAAGAGTATATGAAGTCTGAAACGGAGTTAATTAAATATAAACAATCATGAATTATCCTTCATGAGGCTGAGACATCAAATTCCTTTTTCTTCTATTGGGATATATACAAACATCTAGTGCAATAACTATGTACAAAAAATTCTTCAAATGATGTAACGAATCTTCAATTACGAACAAGAACACCGATCTTCAACACTTCGTCTTAGAAATGCGCATAGAAATTAGGCCAAATGAAGGCACGACCGTCTCACCTCATACACGGGCCATTCTAGGCTATGCGTTGCTTAAGATGTAGTTTCATAACATGGTCATGCACTCGACTCAGCTTACATTCCATAAAAACAAAATTGGTGCACGCGTGTGTTTTAGGTCCACTACCCCACTTACTTTCCATCCAACTAAAGAAACATAAGATGGTTCTACTTTAAGGGCACTCCTATTCTACAAAAATTCCAATGTCGTTTTGGTTTCCCAAAGAATCACATTGCTCCCTTTGTATTTAACACATGTGATTACGTTTCAACATAAACTTAATCATTTTCATGCATCCCTAACAACATTTATGAAGCAATTCCAACATCTTCAGCATGTTCGCCACCACAACCCGCTACAAACACATACTCCTCACCATTATCAAGCCCTTCCTTATCGCTACCGCCTCTGCCATCTTTGGATTCAAGGAGCCCACAAGATTTACTTCGGATGCCCTTTTCTGATTTGGTCATGAGAGTCTCTCAGAATTGCTACGATAGATGTAATACCTGGCTCTCTAGTAGAGGCATCAACATTGATCATGTGGCATCCCCTTAGTCGATGCAACCCACTTGTTCCCAGTAGTGTTTTATGGAGGCTTGGGGTGGATACGCCATTAGAGGTTGCATTTTCTTTTGCATGCTTCAAGATCCTGATAGACTGCAAGTCCAGATTTGACTGCCCAGTACAGAGGCTTGGGCTCTTTGGCCTGCACACACAAGTTTCAATTATGCGAGGCTTCATACAGAATTGGTATGATTTGCCAAGCTTTCTGCTTCTTCAACTCTCTCTGAATAGGCTTAATCCACTCCTGAAATGAAGACGATGCTAGAGGGATCAAATCACTGAAAGGAATTACATGCTAGATATCTTGGGCCTTCTTACATATCACCATGCTATGAAGAATCGACTCAAATTCACATCCATAACCATGCACGTACTTTTAATATATACACCCCTAGATTGCATCTTATCTATGATCGGCAAACATCCTAAGTAGGCTTGCCATAGAAAAGTTTTTTACTCTTAGGGGATTTGGAGTTTCCACAAGTTCACCTAATTGATGTATTTTTTTCGAGGCCTCCACTTCAGCAATAGTATCCTCGAATTGATAAGCAAAAGCACCCTAATAGGTCGTTCTCACAATATTTATAGTTCTCAAATACCCATGCAATTTTGTCTCTTCGGTTCTCATATCCAATCGGAATTTGCAGGATATGCTCAACAATTTCCAGGTGGAACAATTGATTAATGGTTTCAAGCCTCCATTGTTTGGTGAATGGGTTGATTAGATGTGCTACCCTTTTGTTTTAGAGGTTTATTTCCTTCATCAAAGGCGATGCAAAATCCAGGGATCATTGGGATCCATGGGGCCCATTTAATGTTCACATCCTGTCGAGAGCCAATTCGCCAACATAAACCACTTGTTAGCAAACACCGAATAGACCATAAACTCCTCCAAATGTAAGACTGATTCGATCCTATCCTCGCTGTGAGGATGGAAGCTCTTGCAGCAAGAGAATCTGATCGTGTAAGGATCCTCCATACCTATTTTGCAAGGAGGACATCATTAAAACAACCAAATTCCCTTAGACCTAACTCGTGTTTCTTTTTTCTTACACAGATTGTCCCATCTAAACCAAGAGATTTTACGAGTTGTTGAAGACGTTCCCCATAGGAATATAGCCTAAAACAATAGTGAAGGTCGACAACAACAGTGTCTGGAACCCTAAAATAGTTTATCAGATATATAGGAATCGATTGCAATAAAGATTTGATTAGGATCTCCTTCCCGACACTAGACAAGAGCTTGCCTTCCAGTGTTGGAGTGATTCGCTTATTCGATCCTTTGCTTCATTAAAGATGGATCTTTTGGATCGTCCCATAACTGATATGAAAGTACAGTTATAGCTTTCTGTAAGAGTAGGGGGTAAATAGTCTCTATTTCGAACTTTATTGTCAAACTAATAAAATTCAGTGAGACAGCAAGGGTATTTTGAGCTTATAGTAGTAATACAGAACCTTACTATAATAATACGGAACCTTACTGCAGTAACATTGGTTCTTTTTAGTTTATTGTTGGTTGTACTTGATTAGAAATAGGATTCAAGATAATGAAAGCTCCAATATAAAAACACGAAGGTTTTTATATTGGTTAGGTCATATAGCTAAAATACGGATATATCCCTTTCGCGAGTCTTCCCTTGATTATTAGTGTGATAGATCAAGAGGATAGTGCTACATGTGATTATTTTAGGCTCATAACTAACCTGTCACTTTATAACGTGTAAATCACGATACAAACCGATTACAAGATCTTTTCTTCTCCTCAACAGGACTTGAAATAGCCTCTTGAAATCAATTTTCTAACACTAGTACTATTCAAATTCTGCTTTCAATAGTTGGCTTTGATCTTCAGTTATTAACTTCTTCCACCGTTCACTTGATGCCTTACTATACTTGTCTTTCATTGAGAGCAAAGGAGATTAAGAAATCCCACTTGAAATCTTTGGCATTACCTTTGTATTTATAGACAATCCCAAATTTCTAACCGTTGTAGAAGTCGTCTTTTCTTGAAACGTCACTTTCATGCCATCCTTGAATCATATTCACAAACCCATGATATCTGATGTTGATGGAGAGAAGTACGCTGACATAGTACAAAAAACAATAGTGAACTTTGACTTCTTATGTACCTTTCTATAAAACTCAACCTTGCTGCAATAACCTTTTTCTCACTGAAACAATTCAGGATCAACCTTTCTTTCATCTATACCCTTCTGGTTAATTTAGCCTTACTGTCCTTCAACGTTGTTGCAATAACCCTCTTTAACCAAAAGCAATCCAGGATAAACCATTCCTTATCGCAAAAGCCTAAATGCCCAAGCTTTACTGTCCTTTTACTCATGACCTTAATACTGCCAGCCTTACTGCATTCCTTTGAAACAACCTTAATGCGTTCCTCTTTGAATCAGTGTTACTGCATTTCTCTTTGAACTAGCCTTATTGGTAAGGCTATTAAAATGGATACCAAATCGATTATCGAACTGCTACCAAATAGCAATAAATCGAAACCGACTAAACCGATTATTAAATATTTCAATTTAAGCCTCTGTCTGAACTCTGCTCGAGGTCCTTCCCTTATCTCCTGAAAGCTAACTTGGGCTTCCAAGATCATAGCCTTCAAGTCTTCATTTGCTCCTGTCTTGTGGAATTGAATTGCTATATTTGCATCATGAAGGGCTGCAATCTCTGGTTCTTTTGGTGGTATTTTTGATGAAGAGGGCTCAGTTACTAGCCCAGTCTACAGTACCGCAGACTCATCAATGATTTCCTCAATCTGCACTATTGCAGACTGGGTTTCTTCTTCATTGATTGTGATTTGATCTGCAGCAGGTCTGTCGGATACTGTTTCCTCATGGGAGGTATGTACAATGATTTTCCTCCTTGTTGCCTTTGGTTTCATCAACTTCTGTTGGGCTGGCTTCTTCTTGGTCTGCTTCTTTGCAGAATGGGTCTGTGCTGTAGTAGTCTGCACTATTACAGTGGTTTGCTTGGCCTTTTGTCGGGTCTGCACTTCCAAAGGCTTCTGTGGCTGCGCTGTAGGCTTCTTTGTGAGTCCTGAGGGTGCTTTTCCTATCTTTTTTACGTTTATTTGTTTGGATTAGTTCCATGGCCTTCCTTCTTTATCTGAGAGCTTCATCTTCTCCTTGAGAATAATACTGATTATTCTTCCGAATAGTGGTAGTCTTGCCCTCACCGATTTCGCAAGTTGATACATGAGTAAACTGGCCTAGTTTGCTCTTGTTTTGGTAAGGATAGCGCACATAATCTCATGTTGATCGGAGGTTATTTTGTCCTTGCTGAATTCTTTGGAGAGAATAGCTTTCTTCACGAAGTCAGCAAGTAGTTTGTGTTCTTTGGATAAGAATTTCTTCATGGTTCTTATCTCTTCATTCCATTTGTCTTGACTTAGCATTGCATGTCTTCCCAGCTCAATGACTTCTGATGGAATGATCCTTGTATCTTTATTTGGGAGATTGAAACATTGTTCAAGGTCATCAGAGTTTACCTGGATGGTTATTCCTCTTGCAGTAGAGGTGTAAGTGATTTGCTGCAGACTGTCTGCGACTTGTGCCTTCTTGATAAAATCCAAAACTTCATCATCATATATCATGCTTGTTCTTTCTCACAGAGACTTGAGTCCAGCCTCCTCGATCAAGTCTGCTATATCTCTGACTTCTTCTTTCTCATCACGGATTGAATTGAAGTCAAACACAACGCCTGTTTGAATTTCAATTCTTCTTGAAGTACTCCTCTGAGATTCAGAGGATTTTTGGCTTTTCTTTGATGAGCTTGATGGTGTGTTAGCCATTGTAAAATGATTTGAAGGAATTACGTTGTTTTTGGAAATCGAATTGAAGTGTTTTACAAGAACTTAGGGTTTCGACTTTGTGCAGTAGAGCGCTCGAAAGTTTAGAGAGAGAGAGTTTGAGCATTTGTTAGAGTGAGAGAGATTAGAGAGTAAAGTGATTTTCTAATTAGAAATCTACAGTTTTTATACTTATTTGAGAAAATATATCCGTTGTCAATGCTTTTTCTAGCCGTTACACAGTAACCGTTATTAATTGACAGTTATGCGTTATTTTAGGAAAGCAGTTATTTAACGTTTAAAAACTGATTTTGTTTTCTAAGATAGATGCAGTAGAGCACTATTGATTCTAGTCTGCACTCAATTTATTGACTGAGCAGTGGTGCGGTAGAGTAGTAGAGCTAGTCTGCATTTTTAATGAATGATGGTAGTCTGCATTCTACACATGCAGTAGAGCACTATTGATTCTAGTCTGCACTCAATTTATTGACTGAGCAGTGGTGCAGTAGAGCAGTAGAGCTACTCTGCATTTTTAATGAATGATGGTAGTCTGTATTCTACACATGCAGTAGAGCAGAAAAGAATTTTTGGCCAATTTTAGTGTTGAAAATCAAGTATACCAAATTCTCCTCGAAATTGAATGAACTTGTTTTCATCAAGAGGTTTTGTAAAAATGTCTGCAATTTGTTTTTCTGTTGGAATGTATTCCAATTTAATATGACATTTCTACACATGATCCCTGATAAAATGATATCTGACATCAATGTGCTTGGTTCTTGAGTGAACGATTGGATTTTATGAAATAGCCAAAGCTGACGTATTGTCACAAATTATAGAGGTTTTAGAGAGTGTTGTACCATAGTCTGCAAGTTGTGACCTCATCCATAATATTTGTGCAGTACAACTTCCAGCAGCAATGTATTCTGCTTCTGCAGTAGAGGTAGATACAGTAGTCTACTTCTTGCTGAACCATGATATTAACCTTGCTCCAATGAATTGGCATGATCCGCTTGTGCTTTTTCTGTCAATTGTACATCCTGCAAAATCTGCATTTGAATATCCTATTAGTGTAAAGTCTGAATCCTTAGGATACCATACACCAAGATTTGAAGTTCCTTTGAGATATCTTAATATTCTCTTTACTGCAGTGTAGTGAGATTCCTTAGTATCAGATTGATATCTTGCACAGACACATACTACATACTGAATATCTGGTCTGCTCGCAGTAAGATATAATAGTGACCCTATTATTCCTCTATACATTGTTTGATTTATTTTCTTTCTAGGTTCATCTTTTTCTATCTTTATTGATGTGCTCATTGGGGTCTTCATATGACTAGCATTATCTAATCCATATTTTTTGATAGTGTTCTTTAAGTATTTGGATTGATTTAAGAAAATTCCACTTTCTAGCTGTTGTACTTGCAGTCCTAGGAAATATTTTAGTTCTCCCATTAAGCTCATTTGAAATTTAGATTTCATTAGTTTTGCAAATCTTTCACATAGCTTATCATTAGTGAAACCAAATATAATATCATCTACATATATTTGTACTAACAATATGTGTTCCTTATGTTTCTTTAAGAACAGGGTAGTATCAACCTTACCTCTTTCAAATTTGTTTTCACAGAGAAAGGTTGATAAAGTTTCATACCATGTCCTAGGTGCTTGTTTTAACCCATATAATGCCTTATCTGATCTGTATACATGATTTGGATGTTCATAATCTTCAAAGCCAGGAGGTTGCTCGACATAAACTTCCTCTTGTAGCTTTCCATTCAGAAATGCACTTTTTACATTCATTTGATAGACCTTAAATCCTTGGTATGCTGCATAGGCAAGGAACATTCTTATGGCTTCTAATCTTGCTAACGGTGCAAAGGTTTCATCAAAATCAATTCCTTCTTCTTTTGAGTATCCCTTTGCAACTAATCTAGCCTTATTTCTGATGACTGTACCGTTTTCATCAAACTTGTTTCTAAACACCCATTTGCATCCTACAACTGGATAGTTTTTAGGTCTTGGTGTGAGATACCATACCTCATTTCTTTCGAACTCATTTAGTTCTTCTTCCATTGCATCCACCCAGTCTTCACAGTTGTATTCTTATCTCCTATAATATCATCCTGTGTGTGTGCCTTAATTCATCTTCCTTTATCTTGTTCATTTGATTCTACTTGTTGTTGAGATATTTCTTCTTCTTCTTCCGTAGTATCATTTCTTGCAGACGACTCTTCCTTGTCTGCAGTATTAATGATCTGTTCTGCAGCCTGTTCATTGCATGCACATTCTTCATCACATACATTTGCGTCTCTTAGGAATGTTTCTTTTTCATCAAATGATACATGAACTGAATCCTCAACAATCTGTGTTTTCCTATTATACACCCTAAATGCCTTGCTGTTTGTTGAGTATCCTAAGAAGGTTGCCTCATCTACCTTAAGATCAAATTTTTGTAAATAGTTTTTATCATTGTTGTGTATATAGCACATGCATCCAAAGGCATGAAAGTATTTCACACTTAGTGTTTTTCCTTTCCACAATTCACATGAGGTTTTCTTATAAAGCTTGTGAATTGTGCACCTATTTTGAATGTAGCAAGATGTGTTTACTGCCTCTGCCTAGAAGCTTTTGGATAGGTTTGCATCCGCAAGCATTGTTCTAGTTGCCTTTATGAGTGTCCTATTCTTTCTCTCAGCCACACCATTTTGTTGGGGTGTTCTAGATGCTGAAAAGTTATGCTTAATTCCATGATCATTGTAGTTGACATCTATTCTTGTCTTATCAAACTCAGTACCATGATCACTTTTAATTGTGATTAGTTGTATTCCTTTTTCATTTTGGATTTGTCTAAGGAACCTTGTTAGCAGACTACAAGTTTCACTCTTTTTATGTAAGAATATTACCCAAGTATATCAGGAGTAATCATCTCCTATAACTAGAGTATATCTTTTTCTGCTTAAGCTTTCTATCTCAACTAGACCAAAGAGATCCATATGCAATAGCTCAAGAATCCTAATTGATTATGAAGAGTTTAAAGGTTTGAAGCTTGTCATAGTCTGCTTTCCTTCCTAACATGGTCTGCATAACATATCTTTTTTGAATTTCATTTGTGGGAGTCCTCTTACTATATTTTCTAAGGATAATCTTGCTATGGTTTTGAAGTTCAAATGAGCTAGCCTCTTGTGCCATAACCAATTTATATCTTCAGCTTCTTTAGTATAGAAACAAGTAATCTGTTCTAACTGTGAGGAGTCGAAGTCTACTGCATATATATTTCCTTTTCTAATTCCTAGTAATTTGACTTCTTGTGTGATTTTATTTATTACTTGATATGTATTGTGAGTAAAGGACACATCATAGTTCTTATCACATAACTGACTAATGGATAGCAGGTTATGTTCTAAGCCCTTGACATAAGCAACATCTCTAAAGATTAAAGAACCTGTACCAAGGGTTCCATAACCTTTAGTTGTACCTGCCTTTCCTCCTCCAAATATGACAAGAGGTCCTTGTTCTTTTTTGAAATCTTCAAGGTTGGATTTCTCTCCAGTCATATGTCCTGAGCATCTACTATCCAAGTACCATATCCCTTTTTTCTTTTCCTGTAATGAAAACATGAAGAACTTTGTACATGGTACCCACTTATCTGGGTCCTTATTGGTTAGCTTTTGGAACCTACACTTGAACTATCTTCTTATGTGAGTTCCAGCATTCAAGCGATTTGTGGCCAAGTTTGCCACAAGTAAAGCAGTAGACCTTTGGTCTTATGCTTTTCAGTGGTCTGCTGCTCTTGACATGAGCATGTGTGTCTCGAATATGGTTTTCTAAATATTGATCTCGAGGAGTTATTCCATACTGAGTAGTTGGGTGTATGTTGAGCCTCATGGGGTCCTTCTCTAAATTGCATTTGAGAGTTTCTTACTCTCTTTTTTATTATACATATATACAGATAGTCTGCTCCAGTTCCTTTGAGGCTGAGGAGTAGAGATCTTACTTTGCATTACAGATCTCTTGAGATATTGTTCTTTTTCAAAACTGTTAGTGCAGCTGAGTTATTCCTACTCTACATGGTTTGTGCAGTAGAGTATTGACTCTTATGCACATATCCTGTAGTATAGGCTTTCTTCGTTTGCACCTCTGCTGCAGTAGATATATTCTTTTTCTGCAGGACTTTTGCAGTGGTCTGCTTATCTTTCTTGGTAGGATTTTTGCAGTGGTCTACAGTAGATATTATTCAACCAATCATTGTATCCTATCCCAATTTTATCATGGGAGGATTGACCTAAATTGATTAGTTTTTATAGATCTAGGGTCTTGCCATTCCAAACATCAATCTGCTTTTGAAGCTCAGTGTTTCTCATAGTAAGTGTTTCCACTACTGTATTGAGAACCATCACTTTTTCATCTGCTTCCTTCAGATTATCTTGAGCATTTATTAGACTATTTTTAGTCTCTTCATTTAAATTGCATTTCTCCTTGAGAGTTGCAATTTGCTTAAGATTTTCCTTATTTTATTTTAGAAGAGAAATAAAGCTTTTAGAGGTTTCTTGAAGTGCTTCCTTCAATTCCTCTGCAGTAGCTTCTGAGTCAGAAAGATCAAATACTAATTTTGTTCTTCTTCTTTTGTCATGAGACATAGCTGAGCATTTGACATAATATCTTCATCATCAGAGTCTGTGTCGCTCCATGTGTTTACTGCATATGCCTTGCCTCTTTCCTTCTTCCCAGGGGTGACTTTGTTGTGGTCCTTTTTAAACCTTGGTGTAGACGAGTCTTGAGTTGGTCGTCTGCACTAAGCAGCAAAGTGTCCTGGTTTGCCACAGTAGTAGCAGACTTCCTTGTCTGCATCTTTGGTTTTTAAGGGAAAGTTCTTTTTGAAGGTTCCCTTTTTGAATAGCTTCTTGAACTTCTTCCCCATCAGTGCCAGTTCCTCTAATAGATCTTCTTCACTTGCAGATGAGGTGTCACTGTTATGCTCTTCTGCCATGGATTTCAAAACTCTCTCTTGAGCTTTGAAAGCCAAGGTTTTCTTTCTTGCATTATCAATCTGCTTCTTCTTCTCAACTTCAAGATTGTAAGTATGCAGAACACCATAAAGAGTAGCCATGGACATCTTCATTAGATCTCTGGGTTCTCTTATTGTAGTTGTCTTTGTGTTCCAGATCTCACCAAGAGATCTTACAAACTTAAGATTAACTTCCTTATTTTCGAAAGGCTTTCCCAAGGTTTTGAGATTGTTGATGAGAATATTGAATCTTTCAAAGAAGGTTGTCAGATCTTCGTCAGACCTCATTGAGACCAGCTCGTATTGTTGTATCAATACATCTTTCTTGTTTTCTCTGATTTCATTTGTTCCTTCGTTTCTTAGCATTAAGGCCTCCTATGCTTCATTTGCTGTTTTGATATGAACCACAATTTCAAACATATTGTATCTAGGGATTTGAATATTTGGTTTAGAGCTTTTCTCCCAATCATCTCTAGATCCCAGTCTTCTCTGGTCCAGAGGGATTTTGGCCATTGTACTTCTCTTGTTAGGTCCTTTGGATCTGGCATCTTTGGAACATTTGGTCCATCCAGGACAATGTCTTGCATCCTTTCATCAATGGAGTTGAGAAGTGCAAGCATTCTCAGTTTCCAGTGGTTGAACTTGTCGAAAGAGCAGATTGTAGGTTCTCCACTATTAGGTATTTAGGAAAATTTGGTGGTGCTACTGTTGATGATAATCTTCACATAAGCAAACTGTTAGTAACTTCTTTGCAAGTATAATATGTGACCTTTTCTTTCCAATTACTGTTAAGTCTGCAAAGTCAGGCTCTGATACCAATTGTAAGGTTCGAGTTTCAACCTAGAGGGGGGGGGGGGGGGTGAATAGGTTGTATAAGAATTTAATCCTCCTTTTTATGCGAAATACTTATTTTGTGCAGACTATTGCTCTTATGCAGACTACTCAGGTAGTCTGCAGACAACAATCTTTAGTCTGCAGCAGAGATGGGTAACTCTTTAAGTTTATCTCTTTTTGGCTGTGCTGATCTATTAGAAGCAATTCTAAATATCAAAGTAATGAAAGCAATAGATAGACAAAATATTTATACTGGTTCAGACACTCGATATCAAATGATGATAGAGAGCTTAATCCAGTCTTCCCTTGGTGACTAGTGTAGTCAAGCCAAGAGGTAAGTATCACTATCTTTTTTGTTTTTGCTTACAAGAGACTTTCCTTTTACAAGATATCTAACTTGTATGAAAGACAAAGAACCTAGTTGCCTTGTACAAATCCGAACTCTGGACTTTTCTGCAAAACTTTGTTCTTCGATAGACTAGTGACACTTTCCTTTGTATCTTCACGACTTAGCTTTCTTGAGTAATCTTTGAATTGCTTGATTTTTCGTACTCTTTGCGTTTCAATCTTTGTCGAACAACACTTCTCAATAAGCCTCATCGGTTCTCTTTTAAAGGCTCAAGGAACGAACCTTTCTAGATAATGCACTGTTCCTGGTAGTCCACTCATGTCCTCCACCATCTCGTTCCTGATGCTGGCAGTCCACTACCACAGAATCCGTGCCGTTCCTACTTTAACTCAAATCCTTGCTTGACTGACTTCATACCTCTGACCCTACCTTGGCAATCACCTCTGCTGTAGTCCAGTCTACTGCAACTTCTTATCTGCACACAGTCTCTGTCATAACCCTAGTCTGTATTCCATACTACAACCCTAGTCTGCACCCAGTCTCTATTGCAACCCTTGTCTGCACTTAGATCTGACTCAGTTTATGCCTTGCTATGTTGGTCCTTGTCTACAAGCTCAGTCCTTGATCCTGAAGCCTTTGAGTTCCTTTGTTGCTTATGAATGCACTTGTTGTTTATCCAGAGTCCTCTGTAGTAGTCTGCATCTGGTGGCTTGCATGATCCTCATACATCTGCAACCGTCTGCTCACTGAAATGTGACTTAGACTGCAACTACCTACTTAACTTCTAGCATAAACACACTAACTACATTATAACTAATACATCTAAGTTTTGTTACATCAATTTCTATACAAATGGAGGGATTGCACATTCCTATTAGTGTTCTTCTTGCAGACTAGTGAACACTTCTTTTCACAATTCATTTCTCTTGAGTAATCTAAAAATGTTGATTTCTTTTACATGCTTGCCTTTTAATATTTATTCAACAGTATTTCCCCAAGAGTTTCATTAGTTTCCTTTTATAGGCTTGGTAAATGAACCTACTACAGCTTGACACTATTTCTGATGTTGACATCTTGCCACTCGTGTCCCCCACCATCTTGTTTTTGATCCTGGCAGTCCACTATTTCTAGAATTTATGCCATTGCTGCTTTAACTCAAATCTTCGTTTGACTGACTTCAGACCTTTGACCCCCACCATCAGCAACCACCTCTGTTGCACCCAGTCTACTGCGCCTTAGTCTGCATGCTGTACTATGAGACCTCGTCTGCACCAATTCTTGCTGCAACCTCGTCTGCACCCAGATCTGTTGTACATTGATGCATTCTGTGTTGGTCCTTGTCTGCAAGCTCAGTTCCTAGATCCTGAAGACTTTAATGTTCTTTTGTTGTTCATCAATGTCGTAGTTGTTTATCCAAAACCCTCTATAGTAGTCTGCATCATGTAGCTCATCTGATTTTCATCATCTGTAGCCGTTTGCTCTCCAGCATCCAACCTAGACTACAACTACCTACTTGAATTCTAGCCTAAACAGCCTAACTGCATTATGATTAATACATCTTAAATTTGTTACATCAATTTCTATACAATTGGAGGGATTGCATATTTCTATCACTTTCTCTCTAAATTGATGGTAATAAAAACTCCTATGTAAAACAACAAGGTTACAACTTTTCTTGTTCTGAAAAATTACATTTTTTTTTTCGTTTTACAAACCAAAAACATAAAGAATTAGAAAGAAAGGGCAATAGAGATTTTAAACTTATCTTTGATGCTCCTTTCCTTTGCTGCGCTTATGCTTGTGTTTTTCCTCGGATTCTTTTCTGCATTTTCTAGATCTTTCCTCAGAATTTCATCATGAGACTGTTCCCCTGATAGTCTTTCTAGTCTGTGTCTTTCCTCAGAATTTCTGAATTTCATCTAGATCTTTCTAGTCTGTGTCTTTTAGCAGACTTTTCCCTGTCAAAGGAATGTCTCCTCTTGGTTGCAGAAGACTTCTCCCCACTGAGTCTGCTACTCTACTATAGAAGTCTTTTGTGCTTCTTCTACGGCTTGCTTCTACCCCTTTTTATTTGCAGTCCGTACAGCGTGAAGTTCATAGAAGATGTTCTTCTGAACTACTTTAGCTTGGTTTCAAGGAGTCCAAACTTCGTGTCATTGATGAGTAGGGTTTCATCAAGCTATTGCCTTGTTGTTTGCAGTTCCTTTTGAGTGATTTGCAATTCCTGTGCCATTCTTCTGAGATCTGCTTTATGTTGGCTTTTGAATTTGTTGAGATTTGAGGAGCTCAGCCTGTATTGTTGGTGATCGAGAGCATTTTCTCTCTGTATTTTATCGAGAATCCCTGCTGTTAGCTTGTCAAGAGATGTGCGAAGGTCCTCAAAACCCTGAGTTCGGATTTCCTTTTCATATTCAAGCTCCTCTACTATCAGTTGTAGGGTGTCGAGTAGCTCATGAAGTACATCTCTGTTTCATTCTCGCATGTTGTAGAGTTCTTGGTCTAGTTTACCCAGCCTATAGTCTGTAGTATCCTCTGAAGTGGAGGAGGGTAGTCTTTGTGTAGATGCTCGTGGTTGTACTGAGAGAATTTGAACATCATCATCGAATACTGCCTTAATGGTCTACACTACAGAAGGAGGGGTTGTCTACTCTGCAGAGGTACTGCTGCTTGGCATGCCTGTTGTAATTTGTATGGTGAGTGGATCTGCTTGTGTTTGCATCTTTTCGAAGGAGAAAGGTGGTGTAAACAGCAGATTAGATAGATTTTGTAAGGCAAGACGAGTTAGGGTGGATTATTCTGCCTCAACTGTAGTGGGAGGTATCGTTACATCCCATCCTACTGTTGATGTGGCTATTATTAGCTCTTCTAATATAGGGAATTCTTCTTCATGGTCTTGTTGACCTGCTGGTAGTCTTCCTCTGGAGTTGAGCTAGTTGAGCAGCCTTTGCTTCTGTCATCGTGTCGGATTCTCCAATTAAAGTATGAGATCCATCTGGATTGAGTCTATAGAGAGTCTTGAGGGCCTGAAGGGACCAATATTGGTCCGGAAGATCTTGTTTGTCTTCTAGTCCTTGTTGGCCTCTTTCTAGGGAGCTTATGTTGAGCCACAAACTCCTGAATCATACTTTCTTTTTGTTTTTTCAGCTGCTATTCAGCTTGCTTCTTCTCTTTAAGAATTGAAGAGGTTGTACTTGATGTTCTGGTTCTGAGCAGTTAACTTGTTTTTCTATGTTTCGCACTGTCTGCATAACTGCATTTATGACTTTCTCTCGAGAAGGTCTTACTTGTGTTGTTGTGGTAGTTGTCCAAACCTTTGTTGTAGTGGATGGTTGTTGTTCTGCAATTACAGAGGTGTCTATTCCACTACTTGTGAATGAAATTATTGCATTAGTTATTGGCTCTACTGTAGTTATTCCTATTATGAGGGAGGGTACAACAGAGACAGATTGAGTTGGTTCAATCTGCAGAGCTGCGAGATCAGCTTCTATTTTTCTTAACTCATTCTCTGTATATCCATCAGCAATAAGTCTTTTTTTCAATTGAGCTCAAGGGCCTTCAATAGTCTGCTCCATCAGCAGATTCTTCTGAGTTTCCAGAATATGGTTTCGAAGGTTCTCGTCTGCTCCATTCTTCAACAATTTCAATGCCACATTGACATCATGGAGTGCAGTCAGCTCCGGTGCCTTAGGAGTCATTCTTGAGGACGAGGGCTCTGTTATGGCTTCAATCTGTACATCTGCAAACTGTACTTCCACCTCCATTAGAGTTGATTCTGTAATAAGATGATCTGATATGGTTTCTTCATCGAAAGCTTGCATGATTAGCTTCCTTTTTCTTGCATGATTAGCTTCCTTTTTATCGTTCTTTGCTTTGTCTTCTTAAATGGTTGTGCTCTTCTTGCTGGTGCTTTCTTGATTTGCTTGGTTGCTGATCTTGTTTGTATTATAGTGGTCGTCTACACTGCTTATCTTCTCGTCTACACTTCTGTAGACTTGGGTGGCTTGTCTGCAGACTTGACAACGGTCTTTACTGCTTCAGTCTGCTTTGTCAAACCAATAGGATGCTTACCTATCTTTTTGACATCGATTTGTTTGGCCATGGTCCATGCCCTCCCTGCCTTCCAAACAATGGCTGTTTTGATTGTACAGCTTTTACAATTTGATACATAATCAATTGTGCCCAATTGACTGCGTGTCCTGTAAGAATAACACACATGATCTCCTGCTGATCAATTGTGATCTGATCTTTGCTGAATTCCCTTGAAAGAATGACTTTCTTGACTATGTCAGCGAGCAGTTTGTGTTGTTTGGATATCAACTTCTTTATAGTTCTTATACCTTTATTCCACTTGTCTTTTGGAAGCATGGCATGCCTCCCAGTTGTCACAGTTTCAGGTGGAATTATCCTTGATCCTTCATTAGAAAGATTGAAGGTCTGAGCAAGGTCGTCAGCCTTGATATAGATGGCTATATTCGATGCAGTAGGGGTGCAGGAGATTAACTGCAAGTTGTTTGTCACTTATGCCTTGTTGATAAGATCAAGTACCTCTTCTTCATAAATTCTGCTGGTTTGCTCACAGAAATTCTTGAGTCCAGCATCTTGAATACGATCTGTAACCTCCTTTACTTCATCTAATTCATTTCGAACTAAAGTCGAACACAACTCCAGTTTGGAGTTAGATTCTTCTGGATGGGCTCGAATCATCGGACTTAGAACTCTTCTTTGAGATGTTTGATGGAGTGTTAGCCATTTCAAAAAATGAGTTTGAAAGATCTTGAGTTTTAAAGTTGAACTTGAGAGAAATTGAAAGTTAAGGTTTTCGGTTCTTGATTGCAGTAGAGGGGTTCAATATTAGAGAGAGAATTTGAGCGCTTAGAGAGAGAAAGAGACTATGAGTAAGAGCGTAAAGTAATTGTTGTTTAGAAAATTTCTCCGTTTATAGTCTCTAAAGAATATTACCGTTGCTAAAAGTTTCTAGCCGTCACACAGTGTCAACCAATTGTTTTGACCGTTGCGTGATTTGTGCAAAACGGTTTTTGTAAAGTTAATATTCTTTCCAAAAATAAATTGCAGTAAAGCAATATTGTTTCTCGTCTGCATCCACGTAAGAAACATGCAGTAGAGCAATTGTAGGGTTCGAGTTACAACCTAGAGGGGGGCTGAATAGGTTGTTATAAGATTTTATTGATCTTTCTGTATGGAATAAAAACTTCGTGCAGACTAGTGCGTATGCAGACTACTCAGGTAGTCTGCAGATGAGGTTTTCTCGTCTGCACTTTGAGATTTATGACTCGTTGAGTCTTTATCTCTATTTCGGCTATAGTATCTTATCTGATGCAATTCTAATATCTGTGTAATGAAAGCAGTAAATTGACACAGTGTTTATACTGGTTCAGACACTCGATATCAAATCGAGACCTTAGTTCAGTCTTCCCTTGGTGACCAGTGTAGTCAACCCAAGAGGGAATTATCACTATCTTCTTGTTTTTCAGCTTACAAGTAACTCCTTTTTACAAGATCTCTGTCTTGTATGAAGGACAGAGAACCTAAATCTTTGCACAGCTCTGAATCTTGAGCTCTACTGCAAGAATTGTTCCTCTGCGGACTAGTGATACTTCTCACTACTTTCACGACTTAGCGTTCTTGAATAATCTCTTGAATTTGATTGATTGTTTCAGCCCTCTCTTGTGTTTTTCAATCTCACAACAACAGCACTCAAGCAAGCTTTCACCGGTTCCCTTTTTGTAGACAACTCACTGTTCTTGGAAGGACACTTTTCCACTAGTGTTTGCCACCATCTCGTTTCCAACGCTGGCATTCCACTATCTCCAGGTTTTGTGCCGTTGCTACTTTAACTTGAATCTTCACTTGACTGACTTCAAACCTCTGACCCCGTACTGACAATCATCTCTACTGCAATCCAGTCTGCTACAACATCTCGTCTGCACACAGTCTGATTTAGTTTATGCCTTGCCATGTTGGTCCTTGTCTGCAAGCTCAGTCCTTTGTCGCGAAACCTTCAGGTTCTTTTGTTGCTTGTCAATATACTAGTTGTTCATCCAAAGTTCTTGTAGTAATCTGCATCTGGTGGTTTGCACTATGCCTCTGCATCTGCAGCCATCTGCACTCTTGCATCTAACCTAGACTGCAACTACCTACTTGACTTCTAGCCTAAACAATCTAACTATATTACAATTAATACATTTTATAAATGGAGGGATTGCACATTCCTATCAGTCTCCCCCTAAATTGATGCTAACAAAAAAATTTCTATGTAATACAACAAGTTTTCTAGTTTCATACAGAGTTTGTATATTTTTGAATTTAAATTTCAACTTTTTGTTACATCAATTTCTATACAAATGGAGGGATTGCACATTCCTATCAGTCTCCCCCTAAATTGATGCTAACAAAAAAAACTTCTTTGTAATATAACAAGCTTTCTAGTTTCATACAGAGTTTGTATATTTTTGAATTTAAATTTCAACTTTTTGTCTAAGGCAACATAAATAACAGAAAATGAGATTTGGACTAATAATATTTTTAGTCTTACCTTTGATGCTCTTTCCCTCGTCTGCGTTGATATCGCCTTTCCTCCTAGGATTCCCTGCTGTGTTTCCTATGTCTGTCTTCTTCGTGATGTCTTTGTCTCTTAGGATGCCTTCCTTGTTCGTCAGAGTTCTTCCTCTTTGCTTCAGAGGCTTTCTCCTTCTCCCCTTGACTTGCAGAGGGGTTTTGTTGTTGCTCGTCTATATAAGGTCTCTGCTGCTCGTCAGAAGGTTTCTCTCCCTTTTTGTTAGCACTCAGTGTAGAGGTGAGTTGAGTTGAGTTCTCTGAAGGTGAAGATGTAAGTCTTGTACCCTGTACATGAGGTTGAACAGATAAAATCTGGACTTTAGGGCCCCCAAAGACTTTCTTTAAGTCTCTGATAGAGAAGGGAGTCATCGTAGGAGTTAAGGTTCCACTGTACATTGTCGCTAGGTTTGCTGAGGGAGCTTGAGAGGCTATGTGTGTGACTCCAAATGCAGCAGGTGGAGTGAACACAATGTCTTCAATGGCTCGCAGTGGAGTGGTTTGTTGATTATCTTTATCATCTGGATTCGATATGTCTTCAACAACAATCTCATCTGCAGAGTTGAGGAGCTCGTCTACAGGTATAGGGATTTCAAAGAATTGAATCTCGCTTTCAGAGAAATTGTCTTCAATGGCTGGAAGCTAGTCTGTTTGTTGAGCTCCATCTTCATGCTCACGGATTGCTGCGTTGGCTGGAAGAGCAATGATTAATGGTGTCTCATCAACAGATTCATCAGTGGAGAGGGCTTCAGTGTCTTTTATAGCAGAAGGTTCAGCTGCTTGGTCCTCAATGGATTCATCTGCAGGTTTCAATTGCTCGATTGCAGTTGCTACGTGCTCGTCTGTAGAGTTGATTTGCTCGACTGCAGTTTACAAGTGCTCGTCTACAATGACGATTTGCTCGTCTACAGCTTGTAATTCCTCGTCTGCAATTTTCTTGGAGTCAGATTTTTCAGCTGCTATTGACTGTAATTGTACTCCTTCAGTAGCAACTTGATCGATGATTGCATCTTCATCATCATGAGGATCTGGTTAGGGATGATCATCTCCGTCATCATCATTTCCATCATATCCTTGTGGTGGTTGTTCACCCAAATCAGGGCGAGAGAGGTATTCATGTACCTCATCAGTAGCTGCCTTGATATGCTTCTCGAGGATACGCTGACAAACTCAACATGCCTAAGGAGACAATGCCTGAGCCTCTTGGTCTTCAGGGTTGAGTCCTTGAACTCAAGGGCTCCATTTATTAGGAAATGAGTTTCTTTGGGTCTTGTGGCACGACTGACTTCTTTCTGTTGGAGTTTGACCAGTTGGTGAATCTCCCCCTCACTCATACCAGTTATATCACCAATCAGGGTTTGTGATTGGTCTGGATTGATTGTGTATAAGGTTTTGGGTCCTTGGGGGATCAATTTTGGTCTTGAAGACCTTGTGATTCACCTTGTGACTCCTAGTGAGGTAGGTGCTTGTGATGTTGGTGATACCACTGTGTTTACTGGTGGTGCTGATGCCATTAGTCCTTGCAGACCTTGTGTTGAAGTTGTTCTTGGTCGTTTTATAGGCAGTTTATGTTGTGTTGCAAACTCCTGAATTAATTTTTCGGTTTGGATCTTCTTCTGCATCTTTCCTTGAGTCCTTTCTGTAAGGAGTTGAGTGTCTATGGTCTTCTGTTGTAGTAGGTGATCCTCAACTTCTTTGATAGTCTTAATTACTGACTCAATAATCTTATCAAGAGATGATTTTTCTTGAGCTGTTGTTGTAGTTGTTGTCCAAGCAGCAGCTGCAGAAGTTGGTTGGACATCTGGAACTTATATGGTTACCATTCTACTTTCTGTGAATGGAACAACAGCTGTTGTTATCGAGGGCTCTGCTGCTAGGGGTCGAATTGACAGAGATGGTGCAGCAGAGGTATGTGATGGCTCTAGTGTGGACATCTTGGCGTCAATATCCCTTATCTCCAGCTCTGTGTAGCCTTCCTCAACAAGCCACTATCTGAATTCAGCTCGAGGCCCTTTATTATTTCTTGAAAACTGACGTGTGCCTCTAGGATCAGATTTTGAAGATCTTCATCTACTCCAGTCTTCAGCAGTTGAATTGCCACGTTTGCATCATGAAGTACAGTAATTTCTGGTGCTTTTGGTGGTAGTTTTGAGGAAGACGACTCAGTCATCTGTCCAGTCCTTACTAGTGCAGACTGCTCAGTGATTTTCTTAGTTTGCATAATTGCAGACTGGATTTCCACTTCCACTAAAGCGTTTGACTCGTCTGCAGAACGATCAGTTTCTGTTTCTTCGTCAAAGGATTCCACTCTGAACTTCTTCTTTTGTACTATCGACCTCTTCATCTTCAATTTGATTGGAATCTTCTTGACTGGTTTCTGTGCATAACAGGTTTGCACTGAGCTCGTCTGCACTTCACCAGTGGTCTTTTTCTTGATTCCTGTATTTCCACAGGTTTCTGTGGCTCGTCTGCAGGCTTCTTCGTGATTCCTGGTGGAGTTTTTCCAATCTTCTTGACATCGATTTTCTTCAATTGATTCCATGGTTTTCCTTCTTTCTCAGAGAGCTTTAGTTTTCTCTTGAGAAGAATGCTGATTATTCGTCCAAACAGTGGTACTTTGGCCCTTACTGCTCTTGTTACCTGATACATGAGTAAACTTGTCCAGTTTACTCTTGTCTTTGTGAGAATTGCACACATGATCTTCTGCTGTTCTGAGGTGATTTGCTCTGTGCTGAATTCCCTTGAAAGAATTCCTTTCTTGACGATATCTGCAAGAAGCTTGTGTTCTTTTCAGAGGAATTTCTTCATTGTCCGAATCCCTTCGTTCCATTTGTCTTCACTCAGCATTGCTTATCTTCCAAACTGTACAATCTCCTTTGGAATCATATCAGATCCTTCGTTTGGCAAGTTGAAGCAGTATGCAAAGTCATCAGCAGTGATTTGGAAAGTTACACCTGTTGCAGTAGAGGTGTAGGTGACTTGTTATAGATTTGCTGCAATTTGCCCCTTGTTGTCAAAGTCCATAACGTCATCTTCATATATCGGGCTTGTTTGTTCACATAGGGATTTCAGTCCAGCCTCTTCAATTAGGTCGATTATGTCTCTCTCTTCTTCTTGTTCAAATTGAAGTCAAACACAACTCCTGTTTGAATTTCAATCCTTTTCGAAGGACTCCTGTGTGATTCAGAGGATTTCGGGTTTCTCTTTGATGTACTTGAGGGAGTGTTGGCCATGTTTTTGAAGGAGTTTCAAAGATTGAATTAAGATTGAGATAAGATAGGGTTTCGTGCAGTAGAGTGCTTAAGAGAGAGAAAATGAGATTTGGTCGTTTTAGAGAGAGAGAGAGAAAGTGATTAGCGAAAAGTGTTCTTCTTATTAAAGAGAGTGATTTTTATACTCATTTGGAAAATATGACCATTGTCAGTGCCTTTTCTAGCCGTTGCGGAGTAATAGTCATTTATTGACAGTTATGCGTTAGTTTAGGAAAGTAGTTATTTGACGTTCTTAAAACAATTTAGTTTCCTAAAATAGATGCAGTAAAGAAACTTGACTCTAGTCTGCACTCGTCTGTATTGATTAAGCAGTAGTGCAGTAGAGCAACAATTTTTGAAAGAAAATGTTAGTCTGCAATCTACACTGCAGTAGAGCAGTCAAGCATTCTTGGCCAAACTTATTATTTTAAACCAAGCATACCCAATTCTCTACGAAATTGAATAAACTTGTTTTCATCAAGGGGTTTTGTAAAGATGTCTGCAATTTGTTTTTCTGTTGGAATGTATTCTAATTTGATATTACCCTTTTGCACATGATCCCTGATAAAATGATATCTAACACCAATGTGCTTGGTCCTTGAATGAAAAATTGAATTTTCTGAAATAGCCATTGCAGATGTATTATCACAAAATATAGAGGTCTTAGAGAATACTATACCATTATCTGCAGGTTGTGACCTCATCCACAGCATCTGTGCAGCACAGCTTCCAGCAGCAATGTATTCAGCTTCTACAGTAGAGGTAGATACGGTAGTCTGCTTTTTGCTGAACCATGATATTAATCTTGCTCCAATAAATTGACATGATCCACTTGTGCTTTTCCTGTTTACTATACATCCTGCAAAATCTGTATCTGAATAGCCTATGAGTGTAAAATTGGAGTGCCTTTGAGATATCTTAGGATTCTTTTTACTGCATTGTAGTGGGATTCCTTGGGATTTGATTGATATCTTGCATAGACGCAGACTGCATATTGAATGCCTGGTCTACTTGCAGTAAGGTATAATAATGATCCTATTATTACTCTGTACATGTTTTGATTTATTTTCTTTCCAGGTTCATCTTTTTCTATCTTTATTGACGTACTCATTGGGGTTTTCTTATGACTTGCATTATCTAATCTATTTATTGACCGTTATGGTTAGTTCAGGAAAGTAGTTATTTGACATTCTTAAAACAATTTAGTTTTCTAAAATAGATGCAGTAGAGAAACTTGACTCTAGTCTGCACTCGTCTGTATTGATTAAGCAGTAGTGCAGTAGAGCAAAGTTTCTCGTCTGCAACAATTTTTGAAAGAAAATGCAAGTATGCAATCTACACTGCAGTAGAGCAGTCAAGCATTCTTGGCCAAACTTATTGATTTAAATCAAGTATACCTAATTCTCTACGAAATTGAATAAACTTTTTTTCATTAAGGGGTTTTGTAAAGATGTCTGCAATTTGTTTTTCTGTTGGAATGTATTCCAATTTGATATTACCCTTTGGCACATGATCCCTGATAAAATGATATTTAACACCAATGTGCTTGGTCCTTGAATAAAAAACTGGATTTTGTGAAATAGCCATTGGAGATGTATTATCACAAAATATAGAGGTCTTAGAGAATACTATACCGTAGTCTGCAAGTTGTGACCTCATCCACAGCATCTGTGTAGCACAGCTTCCAGCAGCAATGTATTCAGCTTCTACAGTAGAGATAGATACGGTAGTCTGCTTTGTGCTGAACCATGATACGGTAGCAATGCTGTACAACCTTTAGTTGTACCTGTTTTCCTCCTCCAAATATGACGAGAGGTCCTTGCTCTTTTCTATAATCTTCAAGATTGGTTTTGTCCCCTGTTATATGTCTTGAGCATCCACTATCCAGGTACCATAAGCCTTTTTGTTTTACCTATAATTAAAACATAAAGAGCTTGTCCTTGGTACTCACTCGTTTGGGTCCTTATTGGTTAGGTTTTGGAACCCACACTTGAATTATCTTCTTGTGTGTGTTCCAACATTCAAATGGCTTATGGCCAATTTTTCCACAAGTGAAGCAGTATACCTTTGGTCTTGTGCTTCTAAGTGGTCTAATCAACTTTGTCTGCTGCTCTCTACATGAGCATGTATACCTGGAGTATGGTTCTCTCCAAGTTGGTCTTGAGGGATTGTTCCATACTGAATAGTTAGGTTTTCTGCCTCCTGTTCTCTATAATGCTTATTGTGCTTTCTCACAGGTAGTCTGCTCCAGTTTCCTTGTGCAGTAGAGGTCTCACTTTGCAGTAGAGATCTCTTGAGAAAGTTGTTCCTTTTATAGCGTTGTTGGTGCATTTTGGCTTTTGCTACCGTGTAAGGTTTGTGCAGAAGAGCTTTTGCTTTTGTGCACATATCCTGCATTATGAGCAATTTTTGCCTGCACAGTTGCTGCAGTAGAGTTGTCCTTTTTCTGAAGGATTGTTGTGGTGATCTGATTAACTCTCTTGGTTGTGACCTTATTATCTACATTGTTGTTCAACCGGTTATTATATCTGATTAACTCTAATGACTTGAAAGCAACCCTGTTTTGTCATGGGAGGATTTTCCTGTGTTGATCAATTTTTATAGATCTAAGGTTTTGCCGTTCCAAACATCCACCTGCTTTTGGAGCTCATTGTTTCTCACAGTGAGTGTCTCCACTACTGCATTGAGAAGTTTTACTTTCTCATTTGCTTCCTTCAGATCGTTTTGAGCATTTGTCAGACTGCTCTTGGTCTCTTTATTTGAGTTGCATTTCTCTTTGAGAATTAAAATCTGCTTGAGGTTTTCTTTATTTTCTTTTAGAAGAGAAATAAAGCCTTCAGAGGTTTCTTGAAGTGCTTCCTTCTATTCCTCTGCAGTGGCTTCTGAGTCAGAGAGATTAAATACCTGTTTTTGTTCTTCTTCCCTTGCCATAAGACATAACTGTGCATTTGACAGAATGTCTTCATCATCAGAGTCTGTGTCGCTCCATGTCTTTGCTGCATATGCCTTGCCTTTATCCTTTCTTCCAGAAGCCACTTTATTATGGTCCTTCTTGAACTTAGGTGCAGATGAGTCTTGGATTGCTCTTCTGCATTGAGCAGCAAAATGTCCTGGTTTGCCACAGTTGTAGCAAACTTCCTTTTCAGTATCTTTGGTCTTTGGGGGAAAATTCTTTTTGAAGTTTCTCTTCTTGAATAGCTTTTTGAACTTCTTTCCCATTAATGCTAGTTCATCTGATGGATCCTCTTCTCTTGCAGATGAGGTGTCACTGTTTTCCTCTTCTGCCATTGATTTCAACACTCTTTCTTGGGCTTTGAAGGCCAGTGTTTTTCTTCTTGCGTCATCAATCTGCCTCTTTCGTTTAACTTCAAGATTGTACGTATGCAAAACACCATACAGTTGAATTAGAGTAATTTTTGTTAGATCTCTGGACTTCCTTATAGCAAGCTGCCTTGGTATTCCAGATTTCCCAAAGTGATCTCACAAACTTAATATCAGTGTAATGAAAGCAGTAAATTGACACAGTGTTTATACTGGTTCAGACACTCGATATCAATTGATAATCGAGAGTTTAGTTCAGTCTTCCCTTGGTGACCAGTGTAGTCAACCCAAGAGGGAAATATCACTATCTTCTTGTTTTTCAGCTTACAAGTAACTCCCTTTTACAAGATCTCTATCTTGTATGAAGTACATAGAACCTAGATCTTTGCACAGCTATAAATCTTGAGCTCTACTACAGGAATTGTTCCTCTGCAGACTAGTGATATTTCTCACTGTTTTCACAACTTGGCTTTCTTAAATAATCTCTTGAATCTCATTGATTGTTTCAGCGCTCTCTTGTGTTTTTCAATCTCGCAACAACAGCACTCAAGCAAGCCTTCATCGGTTCCCTTTTTGTAGGCTCAGGGAACGAACCTTTCTTGTAGACAACTCACTATTCCTCGAAGGAAACGTTTGCACTAGTGTTTGCCACCATGTCGTTTCCAACGCTAGCATTCCACTATCTCCAGGTTTTGTGCTGTTGCTACTTTAACTTTAATCTTCACTTGACTGACTTCAAACCTCTGACCCCGCACTGGCAATCATCTCTACTTCAATCCAGTCTGCTACAACATCTTGTCTGCACACAGTCTGATTTAGTTTATGCCATGCCATGTTAGTCCTCGTCTGCAAGCTTAGTCCTTTGTCGTGAAGCCTTCAGGTTCTTTTGTTGCTTGCCAAAATACTAGTTGTTCATCCAAAGTTCTTATAGTACTCTGCATCTGGTGTTCTGCACTATGCCTCTGCATCTGCAGCCATCTGCACTCTTGCATCTAACTTAGACTACAACTACCTACTTGACTTCTAGCCTAAACAATCTAACTATATTACAATTAATACATTTAAGTTTTGTTAAATCAATTTCTATACAAATGAAGGGATTGCACATTCCTATCATCGATAATGCTCATCTGCATAAATAATGATGGTCTCCGTTCTACACATGCAGTAAAGTAGTAGAGCATTTTTGGCGAGTTTTACTATTTTAAATTGAGTATTCCCAATTCTCCTCTAAACTGAGTAAATTTATTCTCATCAAGACGTTTTATAAAACTGTCTGCAACTTGTTTTTCTGTTGGAATATATTCCAATTGTATGTGACTTTTTTGCACATGATCTCTGATAAAAGTGATATCTGACATTAATATGATTGGTCCTTGAATGAAAAATTGGATTTTCTGAAATTGCCATTGGAGACATGTTGTCACAAAATATAGAAGTTTCAGAGAATGTAATACCATAGTTTGCTAGCTATGACCTTAACCGTTGTATTTGTGTAGCACAGCTTCCTGCAGCTATGTATTCTACTTCTGCAGTAGAGGTTGACACAATCATCTCCTTCTTGCTGAACCAGGAAATTAATCTTGCACCAATAAATTGACATGCTCCACTTGTGCTTTTCCTATCAACTCTACAGCCTGCAAAGTCTGCATCTGAAAAACTTATTAGTGTAAAATCTGATTCCCTTGGATACCATACACCAAGGTTGGGAGTTCCTTTGAGATATCTCAGGATTCTCTTTAATACAGTATAGTGGGATTCCTTGGGATCAGATTGATACCTTGCACAGACACAGACTGAATATTGAATGTCTGGTCTACTTGCAGTAAGGTACAGTAATGACCCTATTACTTCTCTGTACATGGTTTGATTTATCTTCTTTCCTTGTTTATCTTTATCTATCTTTATTGAAGTGCTCATGGCAGTTCTCATATGACTAGCATTGTCTAATCCATACTTTTTAATTGTGTTCTTTAAGTACTTGAATTGATTATAAAGATTCCATTTTCTAACTGTTGTACTTGAAGTCCTAGAAAATATTTTAGTTCTCCTATTAAACTCATTTGAAATTTAGTTTTCATTAGTTCTTCAAATCTTTCAAAAAGTTTTTTTGTACCATTGAAAATAATAAGTTTCTTTACAAAGTTGTGGAGGGCGTGGGTCAACATAATCCATACCCTCTGAGCTCCCTGACTAACCATTAGAAACCTAAGTTTCTATGCAAAATTACATACACATATTCTACAAATGTTACAAGAGTTTTCCCAGAATGAATAAACCATTACAGACATAAATGGTTACATGACTCAAGAAGCATGAACATATACAAAACAACTTAGCCATCCGGTTTGATCTTCTAGTTGGTCAGTAGTTTCTTCTTATCCTCATTGAGATGCTCTTTTCTAACATAAGCAATGTCCATACCGGCTTTGAACAAATAAGTCTTCATGACATGTTTGTATGGCTTTACTGCTCGAAAACCGATGTCATTCCTGTGTTTCCAAATGGTGTAAACAAGGTTGTAAAATAGGAGTTGAATGATAGTCCTTGTGGTCCTCTTCGTCTTGAGTGCTTGGTGCAAGGCCTCAAAGTATCCAGTGCAGGAGTTTCCAGTAGAAGCGGAGTTTCCAGCAGAGGCAGAGTTTCCAGTAGAAGCGGAGTTCCCAACAGAAGCGGTGTTTCCAGCAAAACCGGAGTTTCGAGTGCAAGAGGTAGACAAAAAATTAAGAGCACAATTTTGCCACCACTCCTGCATCAAAGGATTAAGAAAAATGCTGGAAAATAATAAGTGGTCATGGGTCTCCACTTCCTTCTTACAGAAAACACATAGAGCACCATCGAGTAAGCCTATTCCCATAAGGCGATCATGGGTATAGAACCTTTGTCGCACCACTAACCAAGTAATGAAGGCATGTCTTGGGATGTTTCCTTTGAACCAGATAAGCCTGTGCCAAAATATCTTTGGAGCCCTTTCTCGAAGATGATTCCATGTGTGGGCATTTGAGAATCCCCTCTTCCTCCCATCACCCCAAAGGCACACATCCATCCCTCCATGGATAACAGGAAGAAGAGAGCCATGAAACAAGTCTAGAATATATGAAGGCAACTGCCAAGATGAGTCATGAATAAAGGAGTAGAGTGTAGTATCCCTTGGGATTCGAGTGTTGTAGATAAAGGAGCTAGAGACTTTTAAATACAAGGGACCCAAAGAAGACCAAGAGTCATACCATAGCTTAATAGATTGCCCTTCCCCAATCTTCCAACTGATTTGTTGCTGTGCCAATGGTCTAAGCTGCAACAACTCCCTCCAATTCCATGAGCCAGCCTTTGGAATTTTCATGGACCAAAAGTTATCATTGCCCACAAGATTAGCATGCACCCAATCAGTCTAAATGGTCTTCTCCCCGAGGCAAGGCCCCAAATATGTTTCAACATAAGTCCTTTATTCCAGGTTGACAGTCGGCGAAGCCCAAGTCCTCTTTCCTTCTTAGGGAGACACACAGTATTCCAAACAACGTTCGCACCCGCAGCACCCAATGATGGGCCCTTCCACAAAAACCTTCTGCATATAATTTTGATCCCAAGCAGTATACTCTTAGGCATCAGAAAGACTCCAGACTAGAATACTTGAATAGATTGTAGCACAAACTTAACAAATAATAACCTGCCAGCTCATAGGACAATGTTCGATTTGCACATCTAGCAGCTCGTTTAGCAACTTTGTCAACCAAGGGTCTATAGTCTCTGGCTTTCAGCCGCTTCGTGATAAGGGAGATGCCCAAGTATCGTACTGGGAAAGATCCCTTACCAAGTCCCCAAATATGTTGAGCAGATTCAATGATAGAGGCGTTATCCCCCGCCACAAAGAATGCACTCTTAGTGGGATTAGGATGTAAACCTGAAATTGAGGAGAAGAGGTCAACCCCTTCCTTAAGGCAATGACAATACATCATCAGTAAAGAACATGTGGGATAGAGTAGTTCTCTTGCATCTCCAATGGAACTTGAATCAAGGTTTGTTAGTATGAGAATCAAGAATTCCATAAAATGCCTCCATAGCCAAGAGAAAGAGATAGGGAGCAAGTGGATCACCTTGCCTAAGTCCTCTTCCCGCTGACAAATGACCATGTAGTTCCCCGTTCACATTGATAGAAAGCTGGGCACTACAGGTAAGTTCCATAATCTAGGATATGAGCTGCTGTGGGAATCCAAAATTCACAAGGACCTGCTCCAGAAACTGCCAGCTAAGAGCGTCATAAGCTTTCATCATATCGGCCTTGAAAACAATTCTCAACAAATATGGCTTTAGATAATAACCATGGAGAAGCTCTTGAACTAAAAGTATGTTATCACCGATCTTCTTGCCTTTCACAAAAGCACCCTACGAAGGACTAATAAGAAGAGGCAACACATTGGCACATCGGTTAGCTAGAATTTTTGCAATACACTTGTGAATGGTGTTACAATAGGCGA
Source organism: Drosera capensis (assembly GCA_001925005.1). Classification (NCBI taxonomy): domain Eukaryota; kingdom Viridiplantae; phylum Streptophyta; class Magnoliopsida; order Caryophyllales; family Droseraceae; genus Drosera; species Drosera capensis. Next base: position 117,768 of record LIEC01012029.1, read on the forward strand.
TCGGTCTGAAATCGATGATTTGACTAGGATTGTCACATTTAGGAACCACAACAATGATAGTAGAGTTGGCCTCCCTAAGCATCCTATCGTTCTGAAAAAACTCCCGAATTGCCAAAATCAAATCACTTCGGATTATTTTTCAAGCATCAATAAAGAATTCCACTGAGAAACCATCAGGACCAGGAGATTTGCTTTGAGCAAGGGAGAATAAGGTTTGTTGGATCTTAGTTTCAGTTACCTAGGCAGTAAGCTTCTCCTTGAAGTCTTCTGGGACTGCCATCTTCACAAAGGACATAAGATTAGGCACAGAATTAGCTTGTGGCTGAGCTTCCATAAAGGAACAGAAATAGTCCACAATGAACTCTTATAAATGACCTTCTCCTTGAACTGTATTCCCTTCCTGACTAACCAGCTCTGAAATCCGCTTCCTGTTTTCCCTTGCCTTCACATAGTTATGGAAGAACCTAGTGTTATTATCCCCCTCCTTCATCCACTGAACTTTGGATTTCTGTTTATAAAATGACTCCTCTTATAGCTTCAGCTGAGAGAACCTCATGATCATCTCTTTTTCCCTTTCAGCAAGCAGCTCATCAAAGGGGTTTACCTCAAGAGTTTGTTGTGCCATCATCATATCTTCTCTAGCAATCTGAACTTGTCTGGATATGTCATGGAAATACCTCCTACTGAAATCCCTAAGCCTCAGCTTGACAGCTTTCAGCTTCTTGTAGGGTCTGAACATTGCACACCCATAAACATGTACCTGTCAGGCATCATAAAGAGTCAAAAGGAGCATAGACCAAAAGTGGTAGTACTTGAACTGTGCCTTTATTTTCCTGTCCTCATCAACACGGATAACTACAGAGGAATGATCAGAAACCCCTGGGGGAGGAAGTCAGCTTCAGAGAAATTGAACTCAGTCTGCCGTTTGGAATTGCACCGCGCCCTGTCAATTTTCCTGTAGCAAGTATGTTCTTCTTAAGATCTGTTAGTCCATGTGAACCTACATCCTCTGTATCTAAGATCATCAAGTGTAGCATTTTGAAGACTAGCAGGGAACTTATCAAAGGATGGTAGCCATTTATCCGTACCTCCCTTTCTATCAGCTATCTTAAAGTGCCTAAGAATAATCCATGGAACACCATCGAATACCTTCCCCTTGTCTTCAATATCAGTCCACAAGGATCTTTTCCTAACAAAAGTGTGTTCAGCGTAAACAAAAGAGATGATAAACTCTCTACCTTGATCGTCGTACCTTACTCTCCCATGAATGACTTGGTCTGAAGTACATAAAGGAATGAAGTCAAGGACTTTAGTGTCCCACCCGACCCATAACCTTTCTTTATCAGAACAAGAATAGTTAGCATAGGATTTTCAGGTTGGAAACATTGAAGCAAAAGTATATCTAAATACTTCTCTTCCTTCACCTTGGTGTCCAGGATGGCAAACAAACTTAGATTCTTTCGTTTCACCAAGCTGCAGACTTCTGCTTTCTTTATTGGGAGTCCTAGACCCCTCACATTGCAAAAACCAACAAACATAAAAATTGTACAGATGGTTGGGAAGGTTTGACTACCTTTTTCGAGGTCTAGCTGTAGTATTAGACCCCCCCTTTGCTCTTATGGTTTTTGGCTTTTTTCCTATAGGACTAGCCTTATTGTCAGAATCAATCTCCAAGGATTTCGGTGCTGTACTAGTCAAGCCAATCAAAAGCTGGTCCAACACAGTGTGATATAGGAGAATTTCCCTCAGTAGGAGATGCTCCCATTGTAAACTCAGGCTTTGTTTCTGGAGCTGAATCCATGACCTCCATGGTCTGCTCATTATCCTCATATTCATCACTGCTCAACACTTTAGACCTCTCATCACTCCTATTGATGTCCTCCCCTAGTACCGTTGGAATCGGTTTTGGGGTAGTTGGCGGGCTCTTCTCTGCTATCACAATGTGAATCCTTCATAATCGGTAGGTATATTGTCAACAACAATATTCTTACCTTTGTTGCCAACAACAATAGTAACAGTGATTACAGTCGTAGGTGGCCTACAAACATGATCGAAGACATGGTACTTTGGGAAAACCTGGGTTTTCATTGGTAGTCGACCTTTAGAGGAAGGACATAATTCCCCAGCTTCAGATAGACCTCATCAGGGAAGGCTTTATCCACACATACCTCGACACAGATTCTTACGAATGCGATCTTGGTCATGTTCTCCGTGAAAGAATCCGTATAGAGTGGTTTGCTTATGAGGCTGGCATTGCCACTCAGTCCTGAGCTCGTCCACAATGTCAAAGGAATATTATGGATCCTTACCCACAGAGGCACTTTGTCGTGGGCCTACTTGTACATCACCAACTCCGGAGTCCATTGCTGTAGTATAATGGGCCTTCTAGCAAATAATCATGGCCCTTCCTCTAGTATCTTTTATCTTGGAGCTGCCTCAGATATGTGGAAGTAATAGAAACCGGACACATCTGCCATCACATCCTCCAACCCTAGCTTGCTCTAGGTGCTCTTGGCGATGCTCTCCACGGTCATCACATGCAATTTCTCGGAGATGAAATACCCTACCAAATAGTTGCCCTATTTGTTTTTTCCTTCCTCAATGGCCTCACCCAATGGTTCGAATATCATTCGACTATCCTCACAAACTGGTTCGACGAAGGTGAGTTTCAACTTTCTGTCCAATGGATTAGAATTCGGCATTGATACAAAGGTTCCGGACCCACCGTATCCATGGAAGTCAAATTTTGCAAAGAGAGACCCGTCGGATAAACATTACCGGCGATCTTCAAATGCTTCACAAACACCATTTTCTTCGTTGTTTGTTCCCAAATCCCTAGTCATCTTTCCTTCCAAGTTGGGCACCATGATCCATGGCAAATCAGAGCAAGAACCAGCAAAAATTGCTCATCATTTTTTGACTTGCGAATTGTTCAAGAAAGAGGGTTGTTGAAAGCACTATGCGGTGGCATCTTTGAGCTTAGACGGTGGCTGTGCTTCTTCTTAAATCGAGGAGGGCATTGCAGTTGCTGTTTGGGGTTTGGGTTATAGGGTTTTGGGGTTTAGGGTTTGGGGTTTACACCTCCAAAGGTTCATAGAAGAAGAAGAAAAGAAGAAGAAAGAAGAAGAGTGTTGAACTCCTCTATCTTTCACAAAGTTTATTGTTAGTGCACCCAAAAATAATATCATCAACATAGATTTGTACTAAAAATATACGTTCCTTATTCTTTTTAAGAAATAGAGTGGTATCTACTTTTCCTCTTTCAAATTTATTTTCATAGGAATGTTGAGAGGGTTTCATACTATGATCTTGGTGCTTGCTTTAATCCATATAGAGCTTTGTCTAACCTATATACATATCTTGGATATTCAAAGTCTTCAAAGCCAGGAGGGTGTTCAACATAAACTTCCTCTTGCAGCTTTCCATTTAGAAATACACTTTTTACATCCATTTGATAGACGTTAAATCTTTGATATGCAACATAGACAAGAAACATTCTTATGGCGTCTAATCTTGCTACAGAGGCAAAGGTTTCATCAAAATCAATTCCTTCTTCTTGTGAGTACCCTTAGCAATTAATCTAGCTTTGTTTCTAATGACTATTCCATTTATTACCTTTGGTTCATTTTCAGATATGAAACAAGCAGGTAGGCATTCTGCATTTGTTGCCCTTCTAGTCTGCACAGATGCATTCTTATGTCTTATTATGTCATCTTGTGTATGTGCCTTAATCCATCTTCATTTGTCTTGTTCATTAGTTTCCAATTGTTGTTGAGGTTGTTCTTTTGCCTCTTTTGGAGTGTCATTGTGTGTAGACGACTCTTCCTTGTCTGCAGTCTTAATGACCTCTTCTGTAACCTGTTCATTGCATGCACTTTCCTCATCAAATACATTTGCATCCCTTATGAATATTTCTTTTTCATCAAATGATACATGAACTGACTTCTCAATAGTCTGTGTTCTTTTATTATATACGCTAAACGCTTTGTAGTTTATTGAATATCCTAAGAAAGTTCCCTCATCTGTCTTACGATCAAATTTTTATAGAAAGCTTTTATCATTGTTGTGTACATAGCATATGCATCTAAAAGCATGAAAGTATTTGACACTTGCTGTCTTTCTTTTCCATAATTCATAGGGGGTTTTCTTATAAAGTTTGTGAATTGTGCATCTATTCTGGGTATATCAACCTATATTAACTGCTTCTATTCAGAAACTTTTAGATAAGTTTGCATCAGAAAGCATTGTTCTAGTTGCCTCTATGAGTGTTCTTTCTCTCAGCCACACCATTTTGTTGGGGTGTTCTAGGTGCTGAGAAGTTGTGCTTAATTCCATGATCATTGCAGTAGATATCTATTCTTGTTTGATCAAATTCAGTACCATGATCACTTTTAATTGTGATTTCCTTTTTCATTTTGGATCTGTCTAAGGAACCTTGTCACCAGACTATATGTTTCACTCTTTTTATGTAAGAACATTATCCAAGAATATCTGGAGTAATTATCTACTATAACTAGAGTATACCTTTTAATGTTTAAGCTTTCCACCTCAACTGGACCAAAAAGATCCATATGTAACAATTCAAGAATTCTAATTGATTCAGAGGAGTTTAAGGGTTTAAAGGTTGTCCTAGTCTATTTTCCTTCCTGACATGGTCTGTATAGTTTATCGTTTTTGAATTTTATTTGAGGGAGTTCTCTTACAAGGCTTTCTGAGGATAGTTTGGCTATAGTTTTGAAAATTAAGATGAGCTAATCTTTTGTGCCATAGCTAGTTTTTATCTTTAGCTTCTTTAGTATAGAAACATGTTATTTGTTCTGATTCTGATGAATCAAAGTCTATTTCATAAATGTTTCGTTTTCTAATTCCGAGTAATTTGACTTCTTCTGTGATTTTATCCTTTACTTGGCATGTATCATAAGTGAATGACACATCATAATTTTTATCACATAATTGACTAATGGTTAGCAGGTTATGTTTTAAGCCCTTAACATAAGCAACACCTCTAAAGAATAAGGAACCTGTACCAAGGGTTCCATAACCATTAGTTGTATTTGTTTTTCCTCCTCGAAATATATCCAAAGGTCTTTGTTCTTTTCTGTAGCCTTCAAGGATGGATTTGTTTCCTGTCATATGTCTTGAGCATCCATTGTCCAGGTACCATATGCCCTTTTGTTTTTTCTGCAATGAAAACATGGAGAGCTTGTACATGGTACCCACTCATTTGGGTCCTTATTGGTTAGCTTTTGGAATCCACACTTGAATTATATTCTTGTGTGAGTTCTAGCATTCAAATGATTTATGGCCAATTTTGCCATAGGTAAAGCAGTAGACCTTTGGTCTTATGCTTCGTAGTGGTCTGCGCCACTTCATTTGCTGCTCCTGACATGAGCAGAGGTGTCTCAAATATGGCTTTCTCCAAGTCGTTCTAGAGAAGTTGTTCCATACTGAGTAGTTAGGTGTATGCTGAGCTTCATAAGGCCTTTATTTGAATTCCTTTTTAGAATTCCTTGCTTTCTCCTCCTTATGGTATTTATCATAAGCACGTACTGGTAATCTGCTCGAACTCTTCTGAGGTTGAGCAGTAGAGAACTTTCTTTAGAGTAGACATCTTGAGCGTACTGCTCTTACTCAGTACTATTTATGCAGTTGAGCTTTTACTTTTTTGCAGAGTCTTTGCAGCACAGCGTTGGCTCTTATGCACATATGTTGTAGAAGAGACATTCTTCTTCTGCACACCTGATGCAGTAGAAATATTCTTTTTCTGCAGAACTTTTGCCGTGGTCTATTTAGCTTCCTTGGTAATAACCTTTTTACCTGTATTGTTGTTCAACCAGTCATTATATCCCAATCGAATTTTATCATGAGAGGATTGACCTTTGTTGAGCAATTTTTATAGATCTAGGTCTTTCCATTCCAAGCATCCACTTTCTTCTGAAGTTCAGTGTTTCCAAATATAAGTGTTTCCAATACTGTATTGAGAAGTTTCACTTTTTCATTTGCTTCTTTCAGTTTATCTTGAGCATTGATTAGACTATTATTAATCTCTTCATTTAAATTGCATTTCTCTTTGAGAATTGCAATCTGCTTAAGAATTTCTTTATTTTCCTTTAAAAGGGAAATAAAGCTTTCAGAGGTTTCTTGATGTGTTTTCTTCAATTCCTCTGTGGTGGCCTCTGAGTCAAAGACATCAAATACCTGCTTTTGTTCATCTTCTCTAGCTATAAGACATAGTTGAGCATTTGATATGATATCTTCATCATCAGAGTTTGTGTCACTCCATGTCCTTGCTGCATACGCTTTGCCTTTTTCCTTTCTTCCAGAGGTGTATTTGTTGTGGTCCTACTTGAACTTTGGTGCAGACGAGTCTTGTGTTGGTCATCTGTATTGTGCAGCAAAGTGCCCTGGCCTGACACAGTTGTAGCAGACTTCCTTTTCTGCATCCTTGGTTTTTGAGGGGAAGTTTTTTTCGAAGGTTCTTTTCTTGAATAGCTTCTTCAACTTCTTTCCCATCAATGCGAGTTCTTTAGATAGACCTTGTTGGCTTGTAGACGAGGTATCACTGATCTCCTCTTCTACCATGGATTTGAGAACTCTTTCCTGAGCTTTGAAGGCCAAGGTCTTCTTTGTTGCTTCATCTATTTGCTTCTTCTCCTCAACTTCAAGATTATAGGTATACAATACACCATATAGTAAAGCCACCTACGTTTTTGTTAGATCTTTGGATTCTCTTATGGTTGTGGTATTTGTATTCCAGATTTCATCAAGAGATCTCACAAACTTTAGGTTGACTTCCTCGTTTTCAAAAGTCTTTCCTAAGGTTTGGAGATTGTTGATGAGAACATTGAACCATTCGAAGAAACTAGTGAGATTCTCATCAGATCTCATTGAGATCAGTTTGTATTTTGTATCAATACATCCTTCTTGTTGTCTTTGATCTCATTGGTTCCTTCATTTCTTAGCTGTAGAGTCTCCCATGCTTCATTTGCTGTTTTGGTATGAACTACAATCTCAAACATTTTGTCATCAAGAGATTTGAATATTTGATTTATAGCTTTCTATCAACCATCTCTGCTGTACCCAGTTTACTGCACCTTAATCTACATGTTGTACTGTGAGATCTCGTTTGCACCAATCCTTGCTGCAACCTTGTCTGCACCCAGATCTGTTTCACATTGATGCATTCTGTGTTGGTCCTTGTCTGCAAGCTCAGTTCTTAGATCCTGAAGACTTCGATGTTCTTTTGTTGTTCATCAATGCCTTAGTTGTTTATCCAAAGCCCTCTGTAGTAGTCTGCATCTTGTGGCTCATCTGATCTTCATCATCTGCAATTACCTACTTGACTTCTAGCCTAAACTACCTAACTGCATTATGATTAATACATCTCATATTTGTTACATCAATTTCTATATAATTGGAGGGATTGCACATTCCTATTAATAGGAATATACAAGAAGGGAAATAGAGGCTATTGAAATTGGATCAAAGAAAGAAATTGGAATAGTTGATGGAATGACAGAGGAAGAAATCCAACAACTAGTTCAAATTCAAAAGATGGAAGGAAATAAAAAAAGAGACCTACTGAACCATACATTTTGTTCAGTGGAGTTCTTGAAGTCAAGGACTCAACACTGAAGACGAGGAGGCACAGACAAGCATAATTACAGCACATCAAATTTGTGTATTCTCTTGAAGTAGAGATTGGGCTGAAGAGATTGGTAGACAAGCATGTCAGAGCTACAACGTTGGAAATCTATGACTATCTCTCCAGACCAACCATTGAAGAAACACAGCCATCAGAAGATGATAGTGATGATGATTTATCACATCCTGAAGCTCATGATGATGATGATGATGATATCATTGATGAAGTGGCTGAAGAAGGAATTCAGGAGCAAACAACAGCAAAATAATCTATAGTAGGAGAGGTAGTAGCAGAGTCCCCTGATAGAAATGCGCAATCCCTCCAATTGTATAGAAATTGATGAAACAAAACTAAGATATATTAGTCATAATATAGTTAGTGTGTTTAAGCTAGAAGTCAAGTAGATAGTTGCAGTCTAGGTTGGATGCTGGAGTGCAGCGACCAGATACATACTACTACAAAGGATTTTGGCTAACCAACTAAGGCATTAATGAGCAACAAAAGATCATCAAAGGCTTCAGGATCTGGAAATGATCTTGTAGACGAGGACCAACATAGCAAAGCATAATGTGCATCAGATATGGTACAGACTGAAGGTTGCAGCAGAAACTTGGTAAAGACTAGGGTTGTACAGTGTAGACTAGGCCTTACAATACTGGATGCAGGCTGGAAGTTGCAGGAGACTGGAGTGCAGCAGAGATGGTTACAAGGTGGATCAAAGATCTGAAGTCATTCAAATGAAGATTTGAGGTAAAGACAGCAAGGCATAAATTTTGGAGTTAGTGGACTGTCAGCATCAGAAACAAGATGGTGAGGGACACGAGTGATAAAATGTCATATCAAAAACAGTACCTTGTTGTTGGGTCGTTGAGGCTCATTGAAATAGCACTGTTGAATGAGATTGAAAGGCAAGCGTGCAAAGCAATCATAAGTTCTAAGATTACTCAAGAGAACTAATTTGTGAAGATTACAGTGAAAGGGGTGTCACTAATCTGCAGAAGAACACATCTTGCAGCAGAGTCCAAAGTTTGTGTCTATGCAAAGGATCTGAGTCTATAAGTTCTAGTTTCAACTTAGAGGGGGGGGGGTGAATAGGTTGTTTCAAATCTCTTAAACAATTTCTTGCGGAATATCGTTTTGCAGACTATGGCTCAATGTAGACTACTCAGGTAGTCTGCAGATGATAGTGGTTAGTCTGCAGCAGAGAGTTCAAACTCTTTAATTTTTCTCTCTTTGATAGTGATGATTTGTGTCTAGCAGTTCTAAAGATGAATTGTAGTAAGAACAAGTAACGAACACAGTACTTATACTTGTTCAGACATCAAATGATAATCGAGAGCTTAATCAGTCTTCCCTTGGTGACTAGTATAGTCAAACCAAGAGGTGAGTATCACTATCCTCTTGTTTGTAGCTTACAAGACAACTTCCTTTTACAAGCCTATAAACTTGTTACAAGGATGAAGAACCTAGATCTCTTGCTCAGATCCAATCTCTAAACTCTGCGGCAAGATTGTTCCTCTACAGACTAGTGACACTCTCTTCACTTGTTTCTTTTCGATTCATCTCTCTTGAGTATACTTTGAATGTGTGTTGCTTTACGCTTTGCTTACAAAATCATTCAAGAGTCCCACTTGAGTGAGATTCAACGGTTCCCTTTTATATGGCTCGAGGAACAAACCCGTTTGTAATGCACTATTCCTGACAGTCCACTCATGTTCCCCATTATTTCGTTTCCGATGTTGGTAGATCACTCATGTCTCAACTATCTTGTTTCTGATGATGGCAGTCCACTGACCCCAGAATTAGTGCCGTTTGTACTTTAACTCAAATCTCCACTTGCCTGACTTAAAACTTTTCACCCCATCCTCGCAATCATCTCTTCTGCAATCCAGTCTGCTACATCCTTCAGTCTGCACCCAGTCTTTGTCATGACCCTAGTCTGCATCTACACTGCAACCCTAGTCCGTATCCAGTCTCTGCTGTAACTATGGTTTGCACTCAGATCTGATTCAGTTCATGCCTTGCCATGTTGGTCCTTGTTTGCAAGCTCAGTCCTTCATTCTGAAGCCTTTGAGTTCATTTGTTGCTTATCAATGCACTAGCTATTTATCCAAAGTCCTCTGTAGTAGTTTGCATCTGGTGGTCTGCACAATGTCTATCCATCTGCAACCGTCTGCTCATTGGCATCCGATCTAGACTGTAACTACCTACTTGACTTCTAGCCTAAACACACTAATTACATTATTACTAATATATCTCAGTTTTGTTACATCAATTTCTATGCAACCGGAGGGATTGCACATTCCTATCAATCTCCCCGTAAATCGATGCTAACAGAAACTCTTATCTAAAACAACAAGTTTTCTTCTATTTTCTTGTTAAAATTAATAGTAACAGAATGAGCAACTCCTACCTTTAATGCTCCTTTCTTTTTCTGTGCTTTTGCTTTTGTTCTTCTTCATATTCTCTTCTGTGCTTCCTCGATGCTTCCTCTTGTGAGTAGTGACACCTTCGTTCTTCATAGTATTGCTCTTTTTCATGCTTCTGTTTCTTTGCAGACCTCTCCCTTTCAGAGAAATGTCTCCTCTTTGCAGAAGCCTCCCCCTGAGACTTTTCTTGGGTCTGCTCCTCCTTTTCGTCTACAGTCTTTTCCTCCTTTTTGTTTGCATTGAGAGAGGAGGTTAGATGTTCAAGAGCAAGGTGGACTCCCTTTAGTTCGGAGAAGATGTGCTTCTGAACCAGCTAGAGTTTGGTCTCAAGAAGACCAATCTTGGTGTCATTTATGCACATGTGCTCATTTATGTCTTTCTGAGTAGTTTGCAGAGAGGGTATGAAGTTTGTACAGTTCAGCCTTGTGTTGTCCTTTGAATTTGTTGAAGTTAGAGGTGCTGATCCGTTGATGCTAAAGATGCATGGACTTGGCCTGTTTCATCTTATCTATGACCCCAGCTGCTAGCTTTTGTAGTATGCTGTGGAAAACATTAAAATTTGATTTCCTGAGGTTCCTTTCTTCATCGATGTCTGCAGCAATTGGCTATAGAGTCGCAAGGAGATCATGAAAGGCATCCCTTGTCCATGAGTGCATATTGTAGACTTCTTGTTCCAGCTGTCTCGTTCTATACTCGGTGGTGTTTTCTAAGGGTGATAAAGGGATTCTTTCCCCTTGATGGTGTGGTTGGACAGAGAGAACTTGAATTTCAGGGTCCTCAAATGCTTCCTTGAGGTCTTTGATGGCTGTTGGTGTCATTGTGATAGCTGATGCAGTAGTGTATATTGGTTCCAAGACTACAGAGGGTACATTAGGTGCCGTTTGAGCTAACTCAAAGGCATAGTGGGGTAAAGATGATGTGTTCAATGTCTCTATCTGGAGATGCTCTTTGTGTCTCTACTATAGGCAAAATGAAGTCGTCTGCATCATTTGGTGTAACTGCAGGGACAGTGATCTCGTCTGCATTTGTTGGAGCTTCAATGGATGTGACTTCAGCTTCAAGGGTGTTTGCTTTAATATTGGATAATTCTTCTGTCCGTCGTGGAGTGGCTTGTTCCTCATTTGCAGGCGCATCAAGTTGCTCTTCTACCGCAAGAGCAATGACCAGTGGCATTTCTGCAATAGATTTTTAAGTTGAGAGCTTATCATGAGCTTCATTTATAGTTGGGAGTGCTGCGGATTCTGCTTGTATGGCAATTTGAGGAGTAGTTCCTTCTGCAACAGATGTCTCGTCTGTAGCGTCCTTGTCTGCAGGAGTGTCTTTGGGTTGCTCAGCTGCAGTAGTCAGCATTTGAACTTCTTTTGCAGCTACTTGATCAATCATGTTATCTTGTTCATCATGAGTATCTCGCTGAAGTTGATCATCTCCATTATCATGGCCATCATCATCTGCTGGTTGATGTTCTCCTAGATCCGGACGAGAGAGGTATTCAAGAATTTTATTGGTGGCAGCTGTGATAAGTTTGTTCAGAATCTCCTTGAGCTGGGCTTTAATTTTTAGAGTATTGACAAACTCAACATGCCTAAGATGGGAATGTCTGAGTCTTTTTTACTTCAATGTGGAGTCCTTGAATTCAAGGACTCTATTGATGAGGAAGTATGGTTCCTTAGGTCGTGTTGACCTGCTGACTTCCTTTCTTTGGAGTTCAACCAGTTGATGAATCTCCCCCTCTATCATCCCAGTTATGTCACTAATCAACGTTTGAGATTGGTCTGGATTGATTGTGTATAGGGTTTTGGGTCCTTGGGGAATCAACTTGGGTCTTGTTGATTGGGTAGTTCTCCTTGTGGTCCTTACTGGTGCTTGAGGAGTTGGAGTTGGTATCAGTGTGGGTGTTGTTCTTGGCCTCTTGAGAGGTAGATTGTGTTGTGACACAAACTCCTGAATCAGTTTGTCACTTTGGATCTTCTTTCTCAGTTTGCAAGCAGTTGAGTATCAATGACTTTCTGTTGTAGTAGGTTTGCCTCAACTGCCTCGATCGTCTACATTACTTTCTGAATAGCTGTCTCTGGAGAAAGCCTTTCGTCCGTGTTTGTCCATGCAGTTATGGCAGTTGTGGGTTGCTCTGCTACAATTCTGGAAGTGTCCATTTTACTGCTAATGAATGGAATAATGGCGGTTGTTGTTTGTGGCTCTACTGCGAAGGGCACTATGGTGAGAGCTTGTGCAGCAGGGGTCATTGAGGTTGGTGCCATTTGCAGAGCTGACATTATCGCCTCGATTTCCTTGATTTCATCGTGAGTGTAGCCTTCTTCAACCAGCCTTTTTCTGAACGCGACGCGAGGTCCTTCTCTTATCTCTTGAAAGCTTACTTGAGCTTCCAAGATTAGGTTCCTCATATTTTCATCTGTTCTTGCCTTAAGGAATTGAATGGCTATGTTGGCATCATGGAGGGCAGCAATTTCAGGTGCCTTTGGTGGAAGTCTTAAGGAAGAGGGCTCAATGATCAGTCTCATCTGTACTATTTCAGAATGAGTGATGTCTTCCTCAGTCTGCACTATTGCAGACTGGATTTCTTCTTCATTGATTGGGATTGGACTTTCAGACTTGTCATATACAGTTTCTTCATGGGAGCTAGGCACAATGAGTTTCCTCCTTGTAGCTCTAGGCTTTTTTATCTGCCTTTGAGCTGTTGCTTTCTTGATCTGCTTCTTTGCAGACCTAGTATGTATTGCAGTAGTGTGTACTACCTCAGTGCTCTACTTGGCCCTTCGTCTGGTCTGCACGTTCATGGGTTTTTGTGGCTCGTCTACTGACTTCTTTGTGAGTCCTGTGGGAACCTTTCCTATCTTCTTGACATTTATCTGCTTGGATTGGTTCCACGTCCTTCCTTCCTTGTCAGAGAGCTTTAACTTTTGTTTGAGAAGGATGCTAATTATCCTTCCAAAGAGTGGTAGACTGGGCCTTACAGATCTGGCGATCTGGTACATGAGTAAGCTAGCCGAGTTTACTCTTGTCTTGGTGAGAATCGTACACATGACTTCCTGTTGATCAGTAGTTATTTGATCTTTGCTGAACTTTCTGGAGAGAATGGCCTTCTTCACAATGTCAGCAAGTAGTTTGTGCTCCTTTGATAAGAATCGTTTCATAGTTCTTATCCCCTCATTCCATTTGTCTTGGCTGAGCATTGCTTGACGTCCCAGCTTGACCACTTCAGGTGAAATGATTCTGGAATCTTCATTTGGAAGATTGAAACATTGTGCAAGGTCATCAAAGTTCACTTGGACAGTTGTTCCTCTTGCAGTAGAGGTGTAGGTAATTTGTTGCAGACTGTCTGCAACCTGTCCTTTCTTGACTAAGTCAAGAACTTCATCATCGAATATTGGGCTTGTTCGTTCACATAGAGACTTGAGTCCAGCCTCCATGATCAAATCAGCTATGTCTCTGACCTCTTCTGGCTCGTCCCGAATTGTATTGAAATCAAAGATAACACCCGTTTGAAGTTCAATTTTTCTCGAAGGACTCCTCTGAGATTCAGAAGATTTCTTGCTTTGCTTTGAGGAGTTCGATGGTGTGTTGGCCATTTTGAAAGAAATTCGGTGTTTTAAAAAATCGAATTTGGAGTTTCGTGAGAGTTAGGGTTTTCGATTTCGTGTAGTAGAGCATTCATGAGTCTAGAGAGAGATTTGTTAAAGAGAGTGAGAGAAAGTATGATTGATTAGAGTGTAAAGTGTTTTCTCTTTTCGGAAATCTTCTTTTTATACACGTTTGAGAAATTTTACCGTTGTGTGTGTTTTTTCTAGCCGTTACGCAGTATTAGTCATTAATTGACTGTTATGCGTTATTTTTAGGAAAGCAGTTATTGGAACTTTTAAAATTCTTTTCCTAAAATAGATGCAGTAGAACAACATTAACTCTAGTATGCTAAACAGTAGAGCAGTAGAGTAATATTGCTAATCTGCATTTTTCATAAACATTGCTAGTCTGCTTTCTACACATGGAGTAGAGCAGTAAAGCATTTTGGCCTTTTCACTACTTTAAATCAAGCACTCCTAATTCTCCACGAAATTGGATAAACTTGCTCTCATCGAGAGGTTTTGTAAATATGTCTGCAATTTGTTTTTTTTGTTGGAATATATTCCAATTTAATATGACCTTTCTGCACATGATCTCTTATAAAGTGATATTTGACATCAATGTGCTTGGTCCTTGAATGAAAAATAAGATTTTCTAAAATCGCTATTACAGACGTGTTATCACAAAATACGGATGTTTTAGAGAATGTCATACCATAGTCTAAAAGTTATGATTTCATCCACAAAATCGGTGAAGTACAGTTTCCAGCAGCAATGTATTCAGCTTCTGTAGTAGAGGAAGATACGGTCCTCTCCTTCTTGCTGAACCATGATATTAGTCTTGCTCTTATGAACTAATATGTTACACTTGTACTTTTCCTATCAACTGTACATCCTGCAAAATCTGCATCTGAAAAACCAATTAGCATAAAATCTGATTCCCTAGAATACCATACACCAAGGTTTGGAGTTCCTTTGAGATATCTCAGAATTCTCTTTACTGCAGTGTAATGAGATTTCTTGGGATTAGATTGATACCTTGCACAGACACAGACTGCATATTGAATGTCTGGTCTGCTTGCGGTAAGGTATAGTAATGACCCTATTATTCCTCTATACATTGTTTGATTTATTTTCTTTCCATTTTCATCTTTTTCAATTTTGATTGATGTGCTCATGGGGGTTTTCATATGACTAGTACTTTCTAAGACATATTTCTTAATTGTAGTCTTCAAGTATTTGGATTGATTTAAAAAGATTCCACTTTTTATTTGTTGTACTTGAAGTCCTAGGAAATATTTCAATTCACCCATTAAGGTCATTTGAAATTTGGATTTCATTAGCTCTACAAAACGTTCACAGAGTTTATCATTAGTGCAGCCGAATATAATATCATCAACATAGATGTGTACTAACAATATATGTTCCTTATGCTTCTTAAGAAACATAGTGGTATCTACCTTTCCTCTTTCAAATTTATTTTCTCATAAGAATGTTGAAAATGTTTCATACCATGCTCTTGATGCCTGTTTTAATCCATATAATGCTTTGTCTAGCCTATATACATAATCAGGATATTCATAGTCTTCAAAGCCAGGAGGTTGTTCAACATACACTTCCTCTTGCAGCTTTCCATTTAGAAATGCGCTTTTTACATCCATTTGATAGACTTTGAATTCCTGATATGCACCATAGGCAAGGAACATTCTTATGGCTTCTAATCTAGCTACTAAGGCAAAGGTTTCATCAAAGTCAATCCCTTCCTCTTGTGAATACCCCTTAGCAACTAATCTAGCCTTGTTCCTGATAACAATTCCATTTCCATCAGATTTGTTTCTAAATACCCATTTGCAGCCTATCACTGGATAGTTTTTGGGTCTTGGTGTAAGATACCATACTTTATTTTTTTTTTTAAACTCATTTAGTTCTTCTTGCATAGCATCTACCGAGTTTGGATCATCTAGGGCTTCATTGATTTTCTTAGGTTCAATTTCAGATATGAAGCATGCAGATAGACATTCTGTAATTGTTGTCCTTCTAGTTTGCACAGGTGCATCTTTAGCTCCAATGATGTCATCCTGTGTATGTGCCTTAATCCATCTTCTTTTATCTTTTTCATTAGCTTCTAGTTGTTGTTGAGTTCGTTCTTGAGTCTCTGTTGCATTTTCATTGTGTGCAGACAACTTTATCTTGTCTGCATTTTCAATGTGCTCTTCTGCAGCATGTTCATTGCATGCATATTCCTCTTCAAATACATTTGCATTTCTTGTGAATGTTTTTAATTCATCAAATGATACATGAACAGACTCCTCAATAGTTTGTGTTCTTTTATTATATACTCTAAAGGCTTTGCTGTTTGTTGAATATCCTAAGAAGGTTCCCTCATCTGTCTTAGGATCAAATTTCTGTAGATAGTTTTTATCATTGTTATGTATATAACATATGCACCCGAAAGCATGAAAGTATTTGACACTTGGTGTCTTTCCTTTCCACAATTCTTAGGGAGTCTTTTTATATAATTTATGAATTGTGCATCTATTCTGAGTGTAGCAAGCTGTGTTAACTACTTCTGCCCAGAAGTTCTTAGTTAAATTTGCATCAGATAGCATTGTCCTAGTTGCCTCTATGAGTGTTCTATTTTTCCTTTCAGCAATCCCATTTTGTTGAGGTGTTCTAGGTGCCGAGAAGTTGTGTTTGATTCCATGATCATTGTAGTAGACATCTATTCTTGTTTGATCAAATTCAGTGCCATGATCACTTTTTATTGTGATTACTTCTATGCCTTTTTCATTCTGAATTTGTCTAAGGAATCTAGTTACCAGACTACAAGTTTTACTCTTTTTATGTAAGAAGATTACCCATGTATATCTTGAGTAATCATCTACTATAACCAGGGTGTACTTCTTCCTATTCAGGCTTTCTACCTCAACCGGACCAAAAAGATCCATGTGTAGTAGTTCAAGAATTCTTATTGATTCAGATGAATTTAGAGGTTTAAAGCTAGCTTTAGTCTGCTTACCTTCTTGGCATGGTCTCCAAAGTTTTATCTTTTTTAAACTTTATTTGTGGAAGTCCTCTTACTAGATTTTCTGAAGATAGTCTTGCTATTGTTTTAAAATTGAGGTGAGCTAGTCTTTTGTGCCATAGCCAGTTTACATCTTCAGTTTTCTTAGTATAGAAACATGTTATTTGTTCTAAATGTGATGAGTCAAAGTCTACTTCATAAACATTTCCTTTTCTAATTCCTAGTAATGTAACTTTTTGTGTGACTTTATCTTTTACTTTACACGTATTATTTGTAAATGACACATCATAATTTTTATCACACAATTGACTAATGGATAGCAGGTTATGTTCTAATCCTTTAACATAAGCAATATTTCTAAAGATTAAGGAACCTGTACCAAGGGTTCCATAACCTTTAGTTATACATGTCTTTCCTCCTCCAAATATAACAATTAGTCCTTGCTCCTTTCTGTAATCTTCAAGAATCGATTTGTTTCCTGTCATATGCCCTGAGCATCCACTGTCTAAGTACCATGTACTTCTTTGTTTTTCCTGTAATAAAAACTCAGAGATATGTACATGGTACCCACTAATACGGGTCCTTATTGGTTAGCTTTTGGAATCCACACTTGAATTATCTTCTTGTGGGAATTCCAGCATTCAAAGGATTTGTGACCAATTTTGCCACACGTACAGCAGTAGACCCTAGGTCTTGTGCTTCTTATAGGTCTGCTGCTCTTGACATGAGCATGTGTGTCTCGAGTATGGTTTTCTCCATATTGATCTCAAGGAGTTATTCCATACTGAGTAGTTGGGTGTATGTTGAGATTCATGGGGTCCTTTTCTAAATTGCATTTGAGAGTTTCTTACTCTCTTTTTATTATACATATATGCAGGTAGTCGGCTCCAGCTCCTTTGAGGCTGAGCAGTAGAAATCTTACTTTGCATTACAAATCTCTTGAAAGTATTGTTTCTTTTCAGAGCTGTTGGTGCAACTGACTTATTTCTACTCTGCATGGTTTGTGTAGTAGAGTGTTGCACATATTCTGCAGTATAGGCTTTCTTCGTCTGCACCTCTGCTGCAGTAGATACATTCTTTTTCTGCAGGAGTTTTGCATTGGTTTGCTTGTCTTTCTTGGTGATTACCTTTTTATCCTTATTATTATTTAGCCAATCATTGTAACCTATCCCAGTTTTATCATGGGAGGTTTGACCTATATTGATTAGTTTTTGTAGATCTAAGGTCTTGCCATTCCAGGTAGATCCTGCTTTTGAAGCTCAGTGTTTCTCAAGGTAAGTGTTTCCACCACTACATTGAGAAGTTTCACTTTTTCATCAGCTTCTTTCAATTTTTCTTGAGTATTGATTAGACTATTTTTAGTCTCTTCATTTGAATTGCATTTCTCCTTGAGAGTTGCAATTTACTTAAGATTTTCCTTATTTTCTTTTAGAAGAGAAATAAAGCTTTCAGAGGTTTCTTGAAGTGCCTCCTTCAATTCCTCTATAGTAGCTTCTGAGTCAGAAAGATCAAATACCTGTTTTTGTTCTTCTTCTTTTGCCATGAGGCATAGCTGAGCATTTGACATGATATCTTCATCATCAGAGTCTGTATCGCTCCATGTCTTTGCTGCATCTGCCTTGCTTCTTTCTTTCTTCTGAGGGGTGACTTTGTTGCGGTCCTTTTTAAACCTTGGTGCAGACGAGTCTTGAGTTGGTCATCTGTACTAAGCAGCAAAGTGACCTGGTTTGTCACAGTTGTAGCAGATTTCCTTATCTGCAACTTTGGTTTTTGAGGGAAAGTTCTGTTTGAAAAGCTTTTTGAACTTCTTCTCCATTAGTGTCAGTTCTTCTGATAGATTTTCTTCACTTGCATATGAGGTGTCACTGTTCTCCTCTTCTGCCATGGATTTCAAAACTCTTTTTTGAGCTTTGAAGGCTAAGGTTTTCTTTCATGCGTTATCAATCTGCTTCTTCTGCTCAACTTCAAGATTATAGGTATGCAGAACACCATAAAGAGTAGCCAGTGTCATCTTTGTTAGATCTCTGGATTCTCTTATTGCAGTTGTCTTTGTGTTCCAGATCTCTCCAAGAGATCTTACAAACTTAAGATTGATTTCCTTATTTTGGAAAGTCTTTCCCAAGGTTTTGAGATTGTTGATGAGAATGTTGAACCTTTAAAAGAAGGTTGTCAGATCTTCATCAGACCTCATTGAGACCAGCTCGTATTGTTGTATCAATACATCCTTTTTGTTCTCTCTGATATCATTAGTTTCTTCGTTTCTTAGCATTAGAGCTTTCCATGCTTCATTTGCTGTCTTGGTATGAACTACAATTTCGAACATGTTTTCATCTAGAGATTTGAAGATTTGATTTAGAGATTTTCTCCCAACCATCTCTAGATCCCAGTCTTCTTTGATCCAGAGGGAGTTTGGCCGTTGTACTTTTTTTGATGAATGTTTTGGATCTGGCATCATTGGAACACTTGGTCCATCCAGGACAATATCTTGCATCCTCTCATCAATGGAGTTGAGATGTGCAAGCATTCTCAGCTTCCAGTGGTTGAACTTGACGAAAGAGCAAGTTGGGAGTTCTCCACTATTTGGACATTTAGGAAACTTTGGTGGTGCCACAATAAATTTTCACACAAGCAAATTGTTAATAACTTTTTTGCAAATATAATATGTGACCTTTCCATTCCAATAACCGTTAAGTCTGGAAAGTCAGGCTATGATACCAATTGTAAATCTCTTAAACAATTTCTTGCGGAATATCATTTTACAGACTACTCAGGTAGTCTGCAGATGATAGTGGTTAGTCTGCAGCAGAGAGTTCAAACTCTTTGAGTTTTTCTCTGTTTGATTGTGATGATTTGTGTCTAGCAGTTCTAAAGATGAATTGCAGTAAGAACAAGTAACGAACATAGTACTTATACTGGTTCAGACACTCGACATCAAATGATAATCGAGAGCTTAATCAGTCTTCCCTTGGTGACTAGTATAGTCAAGCCAAGAGGTGAGTATCACTATCCTCTTGTTTGTAGCTTATAAGACAACTTCCTTTTACAAGCCCATAAACTTGTTACAAGGATGAAGAACCTAGATCTCTTGCTCAGATCCAATCTCTAGACTCTGCTGTAAGATTGTTCCTCTGCAGACTAGTGACACTCTCTTCACTTGTGTCTTTTTGATTCATCTCTCTTGAGTATACTTTGAATGTGTGTTGCTTTGCGCTTTGCTTACAAAATCATTCAACAGTCCCACTTGAGTGAGCTTCAACGGTTCCCTTTTATATGGCTCAAGGAACAAACCCGTTTGCAATGTACTATTCCTGGCAGTACACTCATGTTCCCCATTATCTCGTTTCTGATGTTGGTAGATCACTGATGTCTCCACTATCTCCTTTCTGATGATGGCAATCCACTGACTCCAGAATTAGTGTCGTTTGTACTTTAACTCAAATCTCCACTTGCCTGACTTCAAACTTTTGACCCCACCCTCGCAATCATCTCTTCTGCAATCCAGTCTGCTGCATCCTTCAGTCTTCACCCAGTCTCTGTCATGACCCTAGTCTGCATCTATATTGCAACCCTAGTCCGCATCCAGTCTCTGCTGCAACTATGGTTTGCACTCAGATCTGATTCAGTTCATGCCTTGCCATGTTGGTCCTTGTTTGCAAGCTCAGTCCTTCATTCTGAAGCCTTTGAGTTCATTTGTTGCTTATCAATGCACTAGCTGTTTATCCAAAGTCATCTGTAGTAGTTTGTATCTGGTGGTCTACACTATGTCTATCCATCTGCAACCGTTTGCTCACTGGCATCTGACCTAGACTGCAACTACCTACTTGACTTCTAGCCTAAACACACTAATTTACATTATTACTAATATATCTCAGTTTTGTTACATCAATTTCTATGTAACCAGAGGGATTGCACACTCCTATCAGAGTCCTTCATCTTTTGTACAAGTTAGATAGCTTGTAAAAAAGAGTTTTCTTTCCAGACTTAACAGTTTTTGGAAAGAAAAAGGTCATTATCATATTTGTAAAGAAGTTACTAATAGTTTGTTTCTATGAAGAACAATGGGACCACCAAAGTTTCCTAAGTGTCCTAACAACGGAGAACCTCCATCATGTTCATTTGACAAGTTCAACCATTGGAAGCTAAGGATGCTTCCACATCTCAACTCAATAGACGAAAAACATACATGCTTGCACATCTCAACTCAATAGACAAAAAATATACAAGACATTATACTTGATGGACCTTATATTCCAATGATGCCAGATCCAATGGATGGAACAAAAGAAATATACAGGCTAAAGATTCTTTGGTCCAAGAAAGATTGGGATCTAGTGTTGATTGATAGAAGAGTTCAAAACCAGATATTCAAAGCCTTTGATGACAACATGTTTCAAATAGTAGTTTATACAACCATTGCAAAAGAGGCATGGGAAGCTTTATTGCTAAGAAACGAAGGAACCAACGAAATAAGAGAGAACAAAACGGATATCCTAATGCAACTATACGATTGGGTCTCAATCAGATCTGATGAAAATTTTACCATCTTCTATGAAAGGTTAAATATTCTCATCAACAATCTCAAAAACCTTAGGAACGAATTTCGAAAATAAGGAAGTCAATATAAAGTTTGTGAGATCTCTCGGTGAAATCTGGAGTACAAAGATCATAGCTATAAGGGAATCCAGAGATCTAACGAAGATGTCATTGGCTCAACTATATGGTGTATTGCATACATACAATCACGAAGTTGAGCAGAAGAAGCAAATAGACGATGCTAGAAAGAAGACCTTAGTTATCAAAGCACAAGAAAAAATCCTGAAATCCATGGTAGACAAGGAGACCACTGATGAATGAACAAGGACTGTGTAAAGAGCTGGCATTGATAGGAAAGAAGTTCAAGAAGAGGAATTTCAAAAAGAACTTTCCCTCAAAAATAAAGGAAGTCTTCTACAACCGTGGCACACCTGGACACTTTGCTACACAATGCAGACGACCAACACAAGACTCGTCTGTACCAAAATTGAACAAGAACCATAGCAAGGGCAATTCTGGAAGAAAAGAGAGAGGCATGGCCTATGCTGCAAAAACATGGAGTGATACAGACTCTGATGATGAAGACATAATCTCAAACGCTCAGCCGTGTCTCATGGCAAAGGATGATGAAAAGCAGCAGGTATTTGATCTTTTTGATTCAGATGCCACCATAGACGAATTGATGGAAACACTTCAGAAAACCTCTAAGAACTTTATCTCCCTTTTAAATGAAAATAAAGAAAATCTTAAGCAGATTGCAAGTCTCAAAGAGAAATGTAATTTAACAGATGAAGAGACTAATAACAATCTAATCAATGCAAAAAATATACTGAAAGAAGAAAATGAAAAGGTGAAACTTCTCAATGCAGTAGTTGAAATACTTACTTTGAGAAGCACTAAGCTTGGGAAGCAAGTGGATTCTTGGAATGGTAAGACTTTATGTTTACAAAAATTGCTCAATACAGGTCAATCCTCCCATGATAAAACTGGATTTGGATATAATGACTGGTTGCATAATAATGCAGATAAGAAAGTCATCACCAAGAAAGAAAAGAAGACTACTGTAAAGGCTATTCCAAAAGGGGAACACCTCCACTGCATCAAATATGCATAAGAGGAGTACCTCTACTGCAGCAGGTGTGCAAAAGAGAAAAAGCTCCACTGCACAGAAAGTACTAAAAAGAAATAATAGTCTATAGAAAATATCTCTACTATAATGTAAGATCTCTACCTCTCAAACCCAGAAGGGATGGAGTAGAACACCAATACGAGTTGATGAAAAATATCATAAGATGCAGAAGGCTAAGAATCTTAAAAAGGAATTCAATTAAAGGCCTTATGAAGCTGAGTAAGCACCTAACTACTCAACATGAAACAACTTCTCCAGAACCACTTGGAGAAAGCCATACTGGAGTCACATCTACTCATGTCAAATGCAACAGGCGAAGTGGAGCAAAACACTAAGAAGCATAAGACCAAATGTATACTGCTTTACCTTTGGCAAACTTGGCCATAAGTCCTTTGAGTGCTGGAATTCTCACAAAAAGACAATTCAAGTGTGGATTCCAAAAACTAACCAGTGAGGACCCATATAAGTGGGTACTATATACAAGCTCTCTATGTTGTTAAGAGGTATATGGTATCTTGACAGTGGATGCTCAGGACACATGACAGGGAACAAATCCATCCTTCAAGACTAAAGAAATGAACAAGGAAGTCTCATCATATTTGGAGGAGGAAAAGCAGGTACAACTAAAGGTTATGAAACCCTTGGTACAAGCTCCTTAATCTTTAGAGATATTGCTTATGTCAAAGGCTTAGAACATAACCTGCAATCCATTAGTCAACTGTGTGATAAAAATTATGACGTATCATTCACTTATGACACATGTTAAGTAAAGGATAGAATCACCCAAAAGTCAAATTACTAGGAGTTCGAAAAGGAAATATTTATGTAGTAGATTTTGACATATCACAGTCAGAACAAAAAACATGTTTCTATATTAAAGAAGATGAGGACACAAACTGGTTATGGCACAAAAGATTACCTCATTTTAATTTCAAAACTATGGCCAAATTATCCTCAGAAAACCTAGTAAGAGGACTTCCATAAGCAAGGTTTAAAAAGAATAAACTATGCAGACCATGTCAGGAAGGAAAGTAAACTAGAGTAAGCTTCAAACCCCTAAACTCTTCAGAATCAACTAGAATTCTGGAAGTGTTACATGTGGATCTCTTTGGTCCAGTTGAGGTAGAAAGCTTAAACAAAAGAAATACACTCTAGTTATAATAGGTGATTACTCAAGATACACTTGGGTAATGTTTTTATATAAAAAGAGTGAAATTGCAGTCTGCTGATTAGGTTTCTTAAACAAATTCAAAATGAAAAAGGCACAAAAGTAATCACAATTAAGAGTGATCATGACACTGAATTTGATCAAATAGGAGTAGATGTCCATTGCAATGATCATGAAATCAAACACAACTTCTCAGCACCCAGAACACTTCAACAAAATGGTATTGTTCAAAGGAAAAATAGAACACTCATAGAAGCAAGTAGGACAATGCTTGGTGATGCAAATTTATTCAAAAACTTTTGTGCAGAAGCAGTTAATATAACTTGCTATACACAGAATACATGCACAATAAACAAACTATATAACAAGACTTCCTATGAATTATGGAAAGGAAAGAGACCAAGTGTCAAATACTTTCATGCTTTTGGACAACAATGACAAAAGCTACCTACAGAAATTTGATCCTAAGATAGATGAAGGAACCTTCTTAGGATATTCTACAAACAACAAAGCCTTTAGAGTGTACAATAAAAGAAGACAAATCTTTGAGGAGTCAGTTCACGTATCATTTGATGAGTCAGAAACATTCATAAGAGATGCTAATGTATTTGATGAGGAATGTGCATATAATGAACAGGCTGCAGAAGTGGTCATTGAAATTGCAAACAAGGAAGAGTTGTCTGCACATAATGAAAATGTAGTAGAGACGGAAGAACAAACTCAACAACCATTGGAAACTAATGAACAAGATAAAAAAAAGGAGGATCAAGACAAGCACACAGGATGACATCATTGGAAATAAGGATGCACCTATGCACATTAGAATGGCAACAAATGGAGAATGGTTGTCTACTTTTTTTTTTTATCAGAAATAGAACCTAAGATAACAAGTGAAGCCTTAAATGATCCAAACTGGGTAGGTGCTATGCAAGAAGAACTAAATGAGTTCCAAAAAAAATGAGGTATGGTATCTAACACCAAGACCCAAGAACTATCCAGTTGTAAGCTACAAATGAGTATTTAGAAACAAATCTGATGAAAATAGAATAGTCATCAGAAACAAAGCTAGGCTAGTTGCTAAGGGATACTCACAAGAAGAAGGAATTGATTTTGATGAAACCTTTGCCCCTGTAGCAAGTTTAAAAGCCATAAGAATATTCCTTGCCTATGCTGCATATCAAGGATTTAAAGTCTAGCAAATGGATGTAAAAAAGTGCATTTCTAAATGGAAAGCTGCAAGAGGAATTTTATGTTGAACAACCTCCTCTTTTGAAGACTCTGAATATCCAAAATACGTATATAGGTTAGAGAAGGCATTATACGGATTAAAACAAGCACCCAGAGCATGATATGAAACCCTCTCAACATTCCTATGTGAAAATAAATTTGAAAGAGGAAAGGTAGATTCCACTCTGTTCCTCAAGAAGCATAAGGAATATATATTGTTGTTGTAAGTCTATGTTGATGATATTATATTTGGTTGCACTAATAATAAACTTTGTGAACGTTTTCGGAACTAATGAAATCCAAATTTCAAATGAGCATAATGGAGGAACTAAAATATTTCCTAGGACTTCAAGTACAACAATTAGAAAAATGGAATCTTTCTAAATCAATCTAAGTACTTAAAAAACACAATTAAAAAGTATGGCTTGGAAAGTGCTAGTCATATGAAAACTCCCATGAGCATATCAATTAAAATAGATAAAGATGAGCATGAAAAGAAGATAAATCAAACCATGTATAGAGGAGTAATAGAGTCATTGTTATACCTTACAGCAAGCAGACCAGACATTCAATATACAGTCTGTGTATGTACAAGATATCAATCTCATCCCAAAGAATCCCACTACATTGCAATAAAGAGAATCCTGAGATATCTCAAAGGAACTCCAAACCTTGGTGTATGGTATCCTAGGGAATCAGATTTACAGTGTTAGGTTTTTCAGATGCAGATTTTGAAGGTTGTAGAGTTGACAAAAAAAAAACACAAGTGGATCATGTCAATTTATTGGTGTAAAATTGATCTCCTAGTTCAGCAAGAAGCAGACTACTGTGTCAACCTCTACTGGAGAAGCAGAGTACATAGCTGTAGGAAGCTGTGCTACACAAATATTATGGATGAGATCACAGCTTGCACACTATTGTATGATACTCTCTGAAACCTCTATATTTTGTGACAACATGTAGAGTGTGCAATGGCTATTTCAGAAAATCCAGGTTTTCATTCAAGAACCAAGCATATTGATGTCAGATATCATTTTTATCAGAGATCATGTGCAAAAAGATCACATTAAATTGGAATATATTGCAAAAAAAAAAAAATTATAGACATGTTTACAAAACCTCTCGATGAGAGTAAGTTTTTTCAATTTCGAGGAGAATTGGGAATACTTGATTTGAAACAATAAAATTGGCCAAAATGCCTTATTGCTATACTACATATGTAGAATACAGACTGACATTATTTCATGAAGACTAGCATTATTGCTCTACTAATTACCGCACACGTAAAAGCACACTAGAAGCAATATTGTTTTACCGTATTTTTGGAAAGAATATTAACTTTAAAAAACGGTTTTCCTTAACTCACGCAACGGTCAAAATAATTGGCTGATACTGTGTAACGGCTAAAAACTACTAGCAACGGTAATGTTTCTGGAGATTACAAAAGGAGAAATGTTTCTAAATGAAAACCACTTTACACTCTTATAATCTCTCTCTCTCTCCAAAAACGCTCTCATTCTCTCTCTAATCTCGAACCCTCTATGACATCAGGAACTGAAAAACCCTAATTTTTAATTCTCTCCAATTCACTTTTGAAACTCAAGATTTTCAACAAACACTCTTCGAAAATGGCCAATACTCCTTCAATTATCTCTTAGAAAAACACTAAATATCATGAATCAAGCCCATCAAGAAAGGTCGAACTCTAAACTGGTGTGATGTTTGATTTCAATACTCTGCGAGACGAATCAGATGAGATGAAGGAAGTCGCAGATCTAATCCAAGAAGTTGTTCTGCGAGCAAACAAGCAGAATCTATGGCCATGAAGTACTTGATTTCATCAGCAAGGCAAAAGTCACACATAATCTGCTGTTGATTTCTTATACCTCTATTGTAACAAAAGTTGCAATATACATCAAGGCAGATGATTTTGCTCAGTTTTTCAATTTACCAAAAGAAGGGTCAAGGATTATTCCACCTGCAATCGTAACAACAGGAAGACACGCCATGCTAGCAGAAGAGAAGTGGAATGAAGGGATAAAGACCATGAAGAAGTTCTTATCCAAATAGCATAAGATGCGTGCTGATATCATCAAGAAGGTCATTCTCTCACGAGAATTGAGTAAAGATTAGATTACCACTGATCAGCAAGAAATCTTGTGTGCAATCCTCACGAAATATGAAGTCAATTAGGCAAAATTGCTTATGCATCAACTTGCCAAAGCTATGAAATCAAAGCAACCACTGTTTGGAAAGGATAATCAATATCTTTCTCAAACAAAAACTGAAGCTTTCTGATAAAAAAGAAGGCCATGGACGATGACCAAACATATAGATGTCAAGAAAATAGGCAAACAACCTAATTGACTCACAATGAAGACTATAACTATGCAGACTACCACCAAATCTGCTGAATAGTCACAACAGTCTACAGGCATGCACGCCACCCACCAAAGGCAGATGTGCACACTACTGTAGCAGTGCCAAGGACAAGAAGACAACAAGCCAGCAAGGCTTAACCAATCAGGCTGAAGAAGCTCAGGGAAACGAAGAGGAAACTATATATGCAGACCTCAGACGAGGAGATAATCTCAGATCTTCCTGTTGCAAAGTCAACTAACATGGAAGTATATACACAATGTACCTTAGTAAAAACTAGGCAAACTGCTAAACCCTAATCATCAAAGACTCTACCACCCAAGGCACATGAGTTAGCTGCACATGATTTGGCATTGGAATTTTGGAAGGTCGGAGCAGATGAGAACCTTAAGAACCTTATCCTGGAAGCTCAAAAGAACTACTAAGAGGTTAGGGAAGGACCACGAGCTCAATTAAGGCAAAAGCTCATTGCACAAGGATACTCACATGATGAGATAAGGCAAATAGAAGCAGATCTCAACGAATTGCAGCAAACAGGACTACCTTAACCCACCTCTGCTGCAAGGTCACTTAGCATTAGGCCGACTGCTAAAGAGGCAACCATAACCGCAATTGTTCCATTCTCTAGCATTGGAATGGATCTATATATAATTGCAGAAGGTCGTCCATCTACTATAGTAGTCAACTGTAACTACTGAAGTGAGACCTACAAGACCTTCTCCAGAAAAGGTCATTGAAGCAGTTCTGTAGACTGTTAAAGCTGTAGAAGAAAGAGCTCAACAGCTCACTATCTCAACCTATCAATTGCTAGGCAAATCGCCATAAGCGGAGATATAAAATAAGATAAAACCTTCCCCTCAAGAGACCTACAAGGACAACAAGGTCTGCAAGACCAAAACTGATCCCTCACGGACCAAGAACTCTATGGTTCATCAATCCAGATAAGTCACAAACACTTATTGGAGAGCTTGATAGAATGTCACAAGGAGAAGTCCATCAATTAATTGAACTGTAGAAGAGGGAAGCAAGCAAATCAACAAGATCAAAGGAGTTCTTGAACTGAAGGACTCTACCTTGAAGACAAGAAGACAAATGCAGGCACAACTCAAACGTATTGTGTTCGTGCATACTCCCAAAGTGGAAGCCAAACTAAAATGCATCTTAGCCAAATATGTTCAATTGGCTACTCAGGAGATAAATGATTATCTAACAAGACATAAAGTAGGAGAACATCAGCCATCAGGTGATGATAGTGATAATGGAAATGATGGTTGTGATCAGCAACATCCTGATACTCAGGATGAGGATGATGATGACATCATCGATCAAGTTGCTAAAGAAGGAGTAGAGACCACTGTAGTCGAGACCACTGTAGCAGAATCTCCTATAGTAGAATCCAAGACTGATGAACCTGCAGCAGAAGAACATCCAGATAAACCATCAATAAAAAAAACTTCTGCAGTAGAACAAGAACCTAATGAAGGACACAAAGAAGCACAAATTATTGAAGAAACCACAGAAGTACCTACAATGGAAGAAATTGAAGGACATCAACAAACTGAGTCTCCAGCAGAGGACCTTGCAGCAAAGGCGATACAAGAAAAAGAAGTTGAAGTACAAATAATTGAACAAACTATAGATGAACTTCCTGAGGTCGAAGTAGAAAAATAAACCATAGAGGAACTCCCTGAAGTTGAAGAACCAGAGGAGGAACTTCCCACAGTTGAAGATCTAACAACAGTTATATCCATAATAAACTGGGATGCATCACTAATGGGTACTATAGCTGAGACAAAGGATGCAAACGACTTTATACAAGGTGCAGGTTGGACAGAGCAATCAACTCCAACTCATCTAGCCTTACAAAGTCTATCAAATTTGCTATTTACACCACCTTCCTTCTTTGGAAAGGTGCAAACACAAGAAAGATCCACCCTCGATAGGACTTACTCAAGGAATACCAAGCAGCAGTGCATAAAAAACACAACCAACTCCTCCATCTGTAGCCAAGACACTGAAGGATACATTTGATGATGACATTTAAATTATTTCAGTTCAACCAAGGCCACAGGTAGAAAAGATACACTCCTCACCCTCAGAGGACACTATAGGATATAGATTGGGTAGATTAGATCAAGAAATCTACAAAGAAGCACTTAATGAGTTGCTTGACACCCTGCAACCAATAGAAGAAGAGTTTGAACATGAAAGGATAACCAGAACCCAAGGCTTTGAAGACATACAGACTTCCCTTGACAAACTAACAAATGGGGTTATTGACCAAATGCAAAGAGCAAATGTTCTCAACCTTCAATAATACAGATTGAGCTCTTCCAACCTTAACAATTCAAAAGCCAACATAAAGCTGATATACGAAAACTGAACAAGGCTCTGTAGACCACTCAAAAATAACTCGATGAAACCATTCGCACCAACGACACCAAGTTTGGATTACTTAAAACCAAGCTGGAAGTAGTTCAGAAGAACATATTCTCT
This sequence comes from Drosera capensis, assembly GCA_001925005.1. NCBI lineage: Eukaryota > Viridiplantae > Streptophyta > Magnoliopsida > Caryophyllales > Droseraceae > Drosera > Drosera capensis. The sequence goes on from LIEC01012029.1 coordinate 147,374, forward strand.
AAACTCCACTCAATAATACTACCCTTGGAGCTCTCACCTCCACCCTGAATGCAAACAAAAAGGGGAAGAAGCAGACTACAAAAGAGCCAGAGAAGACTCCTACATTAGAGCAACAGAAGAGCCCAACTGAGACTCAGGGATAGAAATCTTCTGAAATAAGAAAAGATATTCCTCTCACAAAGACAAGGAAAGGTCTGGAAAGAGATGAAGACATCATAGAGAACAATCTTATAAAAAACACAGATGATACAGAGAGTCAAAAGAAAGATCTCACAAGCACATGAAAGAATCAGAAGAGGGACAAAGGCATAAGCGCAGCGAGGGAAAGGAGCATCAAAGGCAAGCATAAATATCTCTATTGATCTTTCTTTTTTTGTTTTGTTCTTATTTTGAAAAACAATGTAAACAAGTAAGCAAGAAAAGTTGTAAACATTGTTGTTTTACATAGGAGTTTTTGTTAGCATCAATTTAAGTGGAGATTGATAGGAATGTGCAATCCCTCCAATTGTATAGAAATTGATGAAATAAAACTGAGATATATTAGTCATAATATAGTTAGTGTATTTAGGCTAGAAGTCAACAGAGCACAACCATCAGGAGATGATGATGAATTCCCACAGCTAGAAAGCCATGATGATGATGGCATCATTGATGAGGTAGTTGAAGAAGGGATCCAAGAGCAATCAATAGAAGAACCATCTGTAGCAGAAGAGCCAGTAGCAGAGTCACCTGTAGTTGAGTCCCCAACAGCAGAGCCTACCCCTTCAGAATCAACACTGCAGGATAGAACAACAGCAGAAAAGTCATCAATAAAGGAGGGGCCCCAAACAGCATCACCAATTAGGGATGCAATAGAGGCTACCATAGAAGAAACTACTATAGATAATCAACAGACTCCTGAGCAAGCAGATTTCACCCAAGTTATCACATTTGACCTCACTCCCAGATAAATAGAGAAAGTGGTAATATTGGAGAACGAATCACTAGAAATAACCTCATTGTCAACGGAGAAGCAGAATGCAGGAGACAATACTTTCAAAGGTGTCACCCTTGAAGAAATCAAAGAACACCTAATGAGTGATACTCCCTCTGGCCAGGAAAATATGCAACCTCAAGATATATCCCCACTGAACCTTGAGTTCCCCCCTCTTCATTTGGCGTGGTGTAGACTAGGGCAGATCCACCATAAATAGGTTTTCCCCAAGGCCTACTCTACTGTGGTATATCTGACATTCAGATGACATCTCAGACTAAAGCTAGAAGTCTCAGGCAAGCCCTTACAAATGTCAGAATGACACCAATCCATGAAAGGCCATCCTCGACACCAAGAACGGTGGCAAAGATTGAACCATCTATACATCAACAATTATCTCCATCAGAAACTACTATGGAATACAGACTCAGGCAACTAGATCAGGAAATCTACAGCATGCATCAGTGGACAAGGGATGCATTCAAGGAGCTTCTCAACAGACTGGAACCAGTTACAGTCTCTCCAACATTGAAAGCTAAAAAGACTACCAGGGAAAGGAGTTTTCAAAGCTTTCATACAACTCTCTCCAATATGTTTGAAGGTCTTATAGATCAAATACAAAGAGCTAATGTCCTAAACCTTCAGCAGTACAGGCTCAACTCCTCAAATATAAATAAGTTAAGGGGACAACACTCAGTTGATCTGTGCAAACTGCAAGCATCTTTGAAGACCACCCATCAGCAGCTTACAATGGCATAAGGCTTAGCTTACAGGAAAATAAGCTTCAACTTCAAACGATCAAAGCCACAGTTGCTCAGCAGACTACAACTTCTGAACTAAAAGCCCTTAGAACTACGATTGAAGCCCTTACAACTGCAATCAATGCTAATAATAAGGGGAAGAAAGGGAAAGAAGCAACAAGGATTTTTTGGGAGAAGGTGGCACAGAAAACTACAACAAAGTCATTTGCAGACAAGCTCAAAAGAAAATCAATAACAGGAGAAACAGAAATGGCTACAAAGCTACAAATGCCTCAAGGACGAAGGTCATAAAGCCATAGAACTCAGGGGGAGAAAACTGGGGAAAAGAACACATTACAAAACATCCTAGGATTAGTCTCACAAGGGCAGCAAAGGTAGTAAGCACCATAGGTAGAAAACATGCACTCTTTCCTGCATAATAGTTTAAGAAATTAGATTAAATTTTTTTATCTAACAATCTAAGAGTTAGCTTGTTGTTTTACTTAGAAGTTTTGTTAGCATCAATTTAAGAGGAGATTGTTAAAAATGTGCAATCCCTCCAGTTATATAGAAATTGATGAACAAAAATGTTTGAATTGAATCAGATCTAGGTGCATACGAGGTTACAGAAGGGACTGGGTACAGATGAGGTCTCAATGGTACCGAGTGCTGACTAAGTGTCAGCAGACTGGAGTGCAGCAGAGATGGTTGCTAAGGTTGGAGTAAAAGTCCGAGGATTAATCAAATCGAAGATTTGAGGTACAGAGTGACAGTATGAGCATCTAAAAAAGGTGAGCTATCAACATCACTGAAGGTACACATGCGACAAGCTTTCACTGTTAGATCAAATACACAAGTCATGGGTTCATTCCCTCAGCCTATAAAAGGGGATCAAAGAGTTTAAGGAACAGTGGTTGTTGAATAACAGATTGAACGTACAAGTGTGCAAAAATAATCTAAATTCAAAACTATTCAAGTGAGCTAAATTAAAGAAAAGGACGTAAAGAGTTCACTAGTCTACACCGAAGAACAGAAGCTACAGTAGAGTCCAATGAAGGATCTGTGCAAGGATCTAGGTTCTTCGTCTTTGTCAAGTTAGCAAGCTTGTAAAGGGGTTGTCTTGTAAGCCAAAAATAAGAAGATAGTGAACTCACCTCTTTGGTTGACTAAACTTGTCACCAAGGGAAGACTCGACTAAGCTCTCCGTTATCAATTGATAACGAGTGTCTAAACCACTATATATCATGTGTTCTTTACTCTTTTTGTATTATTGTTATGAGCTATTAGAGTTGTTAGGAATCAAACACAACATCAAATAGACATAGAATCGCACAGGTTGAGTCTCTGCTGTAGACCATCTTAGTAGTCTGTAAGGAACATCATTGTGTTAAAACTCATTATTCCGCTATAATACATTGATAAATTTTAAAACAACCTATTCACCCTCCCTCTAGGTTGTACCTATGGATCTTACAACTTCTCCCAAGGATCTAGAAATTGCAATGTTTTATGACTCAAATCTAGCCTTAGAGTTTCTAAAGGATAAGGCAAATGAGAACTTGGTGAACCTAATCATGCAACCACAGCAAAGGTATACAGAAGTTCGAGAAGGACCAATGGCTGAACTAGGGAAAGAGTTATTCGCACAAAGGTACAATAGAAAGTAAATGAGGAGAATCCAAGCAGAATAACCAGTCACAACTACAATATCCCTCAGGATTATAACCACAGAAAATGTTACAGTTAAGACAACAACAGCTACCACTACTGCAACTATCTTAGTGTCGACTGCAGGCATGAAGCTCACCAGTCTACATACAAAGGCAATATCTATTGCAACTGTGATATGGTGAAATACAGAGCAACAGAAAGGAAGGCCTAACCTACCACAACAACCGACAAAAAAGTATAGTTTGATAAAGCTTTGAGAAGGATAATAGCTATAGAAACAAGAGATACCAGGCATATTAAAAAAACAAAGGAACACTAGGTTATCCTGAAAGGGAAGCCATGTTAGATCCATTCAGAAAAGAAACAAGCTACCCCCAAAGAGAAAGAGCATAACCAAGAGACCAAAACTCATCCCCTATGGTCATATCATTTTATACAGGATTAATCCTGCTGACAGCAAAACATAACTAGGTATACAAGGTAACAGCTTGCTTAGATCCAAAGAAAGAAAGCAACAAAGAAGAAGAGGCCTGACTAGACCCATATCTTGTTCAATGGAACTTTAGAACTCAAGGATTCTACTCACAGTGGTTGTAGACAAGTTCAAATGGTTCTTGGAAAAGCATGTACAATTACAATTATCTTTTTCAACCTACTACTGGCAGACCACAACAATGACAAACCTAAACGAGATGATGCTGATGACAATGACGTTGTTATTGATGAAGTGCCCAAAGAAAATGTGACTCAAACTATTATGCAAACTACAATACAAACTTCAATAGTCGAAGAACCAATTGCCACAGTAGATTATTCCACAAAGGATCTCATTGATCCAAATGAAACAATGGTTTTAGATAGGATATTGAGGAGCCTAAAAATGAAGCAGCCAAGGATACTACAGAAGACATGATTCAGGAATCTGCAGAGAAGGCAAAAAAGGAGGGTGTAGATGAAGCTCTTCATCATGAAACAAGTCACATATCTCCTTCATAGGACTCAAAACCGACCCTCGACCAAAAGAGATCATAGTAATTATGGATAAAGGATCATAGCCTAGAACTACATCAGAAGCGACCCCTATTACATCTAAAACAGCACAAAAAGTGATCTCTAGTGCAATGACAATTAATGAGCTAGCCACAGAAAATAGTTGGATAAATCATCTCTTCCCTAAACAACTTTCACTCCAATGTCCACATTTGGAATCCCTACCACAACTACAGACCCACTATCAGTAGGCTTTGCAAAGATTTACTATACGGTTCCACGTCAAACAATCCAATGACTCCCAGGACCACTACATGGAATCACAAAGGAAAGTCAGGTGATCCATGTCCCTAAACTAACCTGGGATTGTTTGAGAAGCCTCCCATACCAGAACCTGAGCCAGATCCTCCACCATCAATAAAAGACTACTTCTATCGGAGCATGACATTCATGATATGCAACAGGAATAAGGATGCCTTCTGTGACTTAATCGAAAGTGTCCAACCAGTTACAGACGATCTGGAAGTAGAGAAATAGGAAAAGTACAAGTTGTGTGTAGACCTTCATCAAAATCAATTCCTTCTTCTTGTGAGTAACTTTTTGCTACTAGCCTGGCTTTGTTTCTGATGACTCTTCCATTTTCATCAGTTTTGTTCCTGAACGCCACTTGCAACTAACAACTAGATAATTTTTTTGTCTTGATAATTTGTTAGAAGCAATTCTAAGTATCAGTATAATGAAAGCAGTAAATGGACACAATATTTATACTGGTTTAGACACTCGATATCAATTTGATATAAAAAAAAAAAAAGGAGTAGATGTCTACTATAATGATCATGGAATCAAACACAACTTCTCAGTACCTAGAACACCTCAATAAAATGGTGTGGCTGAAAAGAAAAATTGAACACGCATAGAAGCAACTAGGATAATACAGCATGCTACTCTCAGAATAAATGCATAATTCATAAACTATATAAAAAAACACCCTATGAATTATGGAAAGGAAAGACACCAAGTGTCAAATACTTTCATGCTTTTGGATGCAAATGTTATATACATAACAATGACAAAAGCTGCCTAGGGAAATTTGATCCTAAGACAGACGAGGAAACTTTCTTAGGGTACTCCAAAAAAAGTAAGGCCTTTAGAGTATACAATAAAAGAACACAAACGATTGAGGATTTGGTACACTTATCATTTGATGAATCAAAAACATCCATACGAGATGCTAATGTTTTTTATGAGTAATATGCATATGTAGATAATGAACAGGCTACAAAAGAGGTCATTGAAACTACAAACAAGAAAGAGTCGTCTGCACATAATGACTCGAAACTAATGAACAAGATAAGAGAAGATGGATCAAGGTACACACAGAGAATGACATCATTGGAGATAAGGATGCACCTGTGCAGACTAGAAAGGCAACAAATGGAGAACGTCTGTCTGCTTGCTTTATATCAGAAATAGAACCTAAGGCAATAAGTGAAGCCTTAAATGATCCAAACTGCGTAGATGCCATGCAAGAAGAACTAAATGAGTTCCAAAAAAATGAGGTATGGTATCTAACACCAAGACCCAAAAACTATCCAGTTGTAGGATGCAAATGGGTATTTAGAAATAAAACTGATGAAAATGGAATAGTCATCAGAAACAAAGCTAGGTTAGTTGCTATGAGATACTCACAAGAAGAAGGAATTGACTTTGATGAAACCTTTGCCCCTGTATCAAGACTAGAAGCTATAAGAAATGTTCCTTATCTATGCTGCATATAAAGGATTTAAAGTCTATCAAATGGATGTAAAGAGTGTTTTTCTAAATGGTACACTGCAAGAGGAAGTTTATGTTGAACAACCTCATGGCTTTGAAGGCTCTGAATATCCAGAATATGTATATAGGTTAGACAAGACATTATATGGATTAAAACATGCACCTATGGCATGGTATGAAACCCTCTCAACTTTTCTTTGTGAAAATATTTGAGAGAGGAAAAGTAGATGCCACTCTGTTCCTTAACAAGCATAAGGAACACATATTGTTAGTATAAATCTATGTTGATGACATTATGTTTGGTTGCACGAATAATAAACTTTGTGAACATTTTGTAGAATTAATGAAATATAAATTTCATATGAGTTTAATGGAAGAATTAAAATACTTCCTCGGACTTCAGGCACAACAATTAAAAAATGGAATCTTTCTAAACAAATCTAAGTACCTAAAGAACACAATTAAAAAGTATGGTTTAGAAAATGCTAGTTATATGAAAACACCCATGAGCACATCAATTAAAATAGATAAAGATGAACATGGAAAGAAGATAAATCAAACCATGTATCGAGGAGTAATAGGGGTCATTGTTATATCTTACAGCAAGCTGACCAAACATTCAATATTTAGTCAAATATCAATCTGATCCCAAGGAATCCCACTATACTACAAAGGAACTCCAAACCTTTGTGTATGGTATCCTTGGAAATCAGATTTTACATTGATAGGTTTTCATATGCAGATTTTGTAGGTTATAGAGTTGGCAGCAAAAGTACAAGTGAATCATGTTAATTCATTGGTGCAAGACTGATCTCTTGGTTCAACAAGAAGTAAACTAACGTATCAACCTCTACTACAAAAGCAGAATACATAGCTACAGGAATTTGGATGATATCATATTTTGTAAACTATGGTATGATATTCTTTGAAACCTTTATATCTTATGACAACACATCTGTAATGCCTATTTCAGAAAATCTAGTTTTTCATTCAACAACCAATCATATTGATGTCAGATATCATTTTATCAAATATCATGTGCAAAAAAGTCATATTAAATTAAAATATATTCCAACAGCAAAAAAATTATAGACATTTTTATAAAACCTCTCGATGAGAACAAGCTTATTCAATTTTTAGAATAAATTGCTCTACTGCATCTATTTTTAGAAAGAATATTAACGTTATAAAACTATTTTTCTTAAATGGCGTAACGGTCAAAACATTGACTGAAACTGCGTAACGGCTAGAAACTTCTAGCAACGACAATATTTTTGGAGAGTATAAAAACTAAAAAAATTTCAAATAAAAAATCACTTTACTCTCTCATGCACACACACACACTCTCTCTAAAAACGCTCTCATTCTCTCTCTAAGCATTCGAAGCCCTCTACCACTTAACGAATTACAAAACCCTAACTTTTAATTCTCTCAAATTCACTTTCCAAACTCAAGAATTTCATCAAATGCTTTTCAAAAATGGCCAACACTCCTTGAAACATCTCCAAAAAGAGCATCAAATCAGATGAGCAATCAAACCCAAAAAAAAAGTAGAATTATAAACAGGTGTTGTGTTCGACTTCAATACTTTACGAGATGAATCCAACGAGGTGAAGGAAGTAGCCGACCTGATCCAAGAGGCCGGACTCAAAAATTTCTGGGAACTAACAAGCAGAATCTGTGAGGATGAAGCATTAGATTTCATCGAGAAGGCAAAACTTCCAGAAAACCTACAACTGATCTCATACAACTCTACTGCAAAGAAGATTGGAATCTTCATAAAAGCAGATGACTTTACACAGTTTTTCAACCTGTCAAATAAAGGATCGAGGATCATCCCCCCTGCCATAGTAACTACAGGAAGGCACACGATGTTAGTTGAAGATAAATGGAATGAAGGGATCAAGACCATGAAAAAATACTTATCCAAGCAGCATAAGATGCTCATAGATATCGTAAAGAAGGTCATTCTCTCGAAAGAATTCAGGAAAGATCATATTACCACTCATCAACAACAAATTATGCTTGAGATCCTCACAGGATAGAAGTTAACTGGGCATAATTGCTTATGTATAAGCTTGCCAAAGCTGTGTAATCAAAACAACCACTGTTTGAAAGGATAATCAACATCTTTCTCAAACAAAAATTAAAACTATCCGATAAAAAAGGGAGGCCATTAACATTGGCCAAACAAATCGATGTCAAGAAAATAAGTAAGTAGCCTATTAGATTTGCAAAGAAGACTGCAGCTGTGCAGAGCATCATCAAACCTATAGAACACTCACAACAGTCTGCAGGTGAGCATACCAGAAGAAAGTCTACAGACCACTCTGCAAAAGCAGCAGTGTAAACCACTGCAATAGTGCTGAAGACTAGAAAATTGCCATTCAGTAAGGCCCAACTAACCAAGATGAAGAAGCTCATGGAAACGAAAAGAAAACTCATCATGCAGACCTTAGACAAGGAGACAATTTCAGATCATTCAGCCATAGAGATGACTGACATGGAAGTAGAAACACAGTCTATAGGAGTGCAGACTAGGCAAATTGCTAAGCCCTTATCTTCAAAGACTCTACCACCAAAGGCACCAGAAATAGCTGCACTTCATGATGACAATGTGGCATTGGAGTTTTTGAAGGCAGGAGCAAACGAGAACCTTCAAAACCTAATCTTGGAAGCTCAAAAGAGTTATCAAGAGGTTAGCGAAGGGCCACGAGCCCAACTGAGATAAGAGCTTGCTGCAAAAGGATACTCCAGGGATGAGATAAGGCAAATAAAAGTCGATCTCATCGAATTGCAGGCAGAACTACCTCAGGCCATTTCTACTGCAAGGTCACTAACTATTAGGCCTACTGTAGAACCACAACAGCAATCATTCTAATCTCCAGCATTGGAATAGATTTGTCCACAATTGCAGAAGAACGTCCATCTACTGCAACTGAGGTATAGACAACAACAACAACAAATGAAGTAAGGCCTTCTCCAGAAAAGGTCCTTGATACAGTTCTGGAGAGGGTTAGAGCCGTAGAAGAACGAGTTCAAATGTACACTGTTGCAACTTATCAACTACTGGACATATCGCCACAAGCAAGAAGGGATGATTCAAGAGTTTGTGAAGAAACACAAACTTCCCATTAAAAGACCTACAAGATCTGCCAGGCCAAAGTTAATTCCTCAGGGATGATTCAAGAGTTTGTGAAGAAACACAAACTTCCCATTAAAAGACCTACAAGATCTGCCAGGCCAAAGTTAATTCCTCAAGGACCAAAAACCTTGTATAGAATTAATCCAGATAAGTCACAAACATTTATTGGAGACATTGATGGAATGAGAGATCCCGAAATCCATCAATTGGTTGAACTTCAAAAAAAGGAAGCCAGCAGGAGAACAAGACCAAAGGAACCATATATTCTGTTCAACGGAGCACTTGAACTCAAGGACTCTACCCTGAAGACCAAAAGACACAGACAAGCACAAATCAGGCACATTAAGTTTGTGCATACACCCGAAGTAGAGGCTGAGCTAAAATGACTTTTAGCTAAGCATGTTCAAGTCGCTACTTAGGAGATATACGATTCTCTCTCCAGACCTACAGTAGGAGGACAACAGCCATCAGAAGATGATGGTGATGATGGTGATCAATAGCACCCAGATACTCAAGATGATGATGATGAAATCATTGATCAAGTCGCTAAAGAATGACTAAAGGTGCACACTAAAACAGTCGAGACCTCTGTAGTAGTCTCTTATAGTAGAATCTCAAGCTGACGAACCAACAGCGGAGGAACATACAGACAAGCCATCTACAACTAAAACATCTGCAGCAGAGAAAGAACCTGAGTCATCTACAGCATAACAAGAAGCTAAATCATCTGATGAAGGACATGAAGAAGAATCGAATCCTAAGGAATATGAAATTGAAACACCCACAGCGGAACCAGCAGTAGAAGAAACTACAGAAGAGAAAGAAGGTGAGTCTCCAGCAGAGAAACTTATAGCAGAAGAGACACAAGCAAATGAGGTTGAAGATGAAGCAGCTGAAGATCAAGTAGCTAAACCAACCATAGAAGAACTCAGCTATACGTTCCTCTGCTTGTTCCTCTGCAGTTGAGGAACAAGCAGAGGAACTAACTACAGCTAAAGATCAAACAGCAGTTAAATCCACTGTAGATATTCCAACTATAGAAGAGCTATCACTAACTCACACTGTAGCTGAGACAGGATGTAGAAGACTCCATACCAGTAGCAGCTGAAGCAGAGCAAAAAAATCCCTCTCGTCTAGATATACAAGGTCTGGCGAACATTTTATTTACACCATCTTCCTCGTTTGGAAATGTGCAAACAAAAGCAGATCCACCCTTTGTGGGACTTGCACAGGGATTACTCAGTAGCAGTGCATAAGACACTCAAATGACACCTCCATCGGCAGTCGAAAGTATGAAGAATGCATTTGAAGAAGATATTCAAATCATTTCAGTTTTAGCCAAAACAATCTGCAGAAAGGATACACTCCTCACCCTCAAAAGATACCACGGGGTACAGATTGAGGCGACTAGATCAAGACATCTACAACATGCACGAATGGAACAGGGATACACTTCATGAGTTACTGGAAACTCTACAACCAATAACAGAAGAATTCCAACATGAAAGACAAGCCAGAACCCAAAGCTTCGAAGATTTTCGCATATCACTCGATAATCTAGCAGCAGGGGTTATTAATCAAATACAACGAGCCAATGCTCTAGACCTTCAATAATATCGAATGAGCTCATCCAACCTAAACAAATTCAGAAGCCAACATATACCTAATCTACAAAAGCTCAACAAAGCTCTGCAAACCACCCAACAGCAGCTCAATGACCATATTCGCATCAACGACACAAAATTCAAACTACTTGAAACCAAACTGCAAGTAGTTCAGAAGAACATTTTCTCTGAACTCAAAGTTGTGTGCACTGCCCTTGAAGCTCTCGTCTCCACCCTTAATGCTAACAAAAAGGGGGAGAAACAGACTGCGGTAGAGTCGTAGAGGATCCAAGGACTGCAATAGAGGACACCAGCTATAACTCAGGGGGAGAAGTCTTCAGCAACAAAGAGATGACATGCCTCTGAAGAAGAAAGGGAAAGGCTTGCCAAGAGATCTTGGCATCATGAGGAGTAGACCTCAAGACACAGGATGGTGGGGGACCAATCTTATGAAGAACGCAGACGACATCACAGAGAGTTAGAGAAAAGACCTCAGAGCGTACTAAAGGATCAGAAGAAGAATGAAGGCATCAGTGCAACAAGGGAAATGAGCATCAAAGGTAAGGATAAACATCTTTACTATTCTTTCTTTTAAAAAAAAACAATGTAACTTAGTAGTAAAAAAAGTTGTAAACTTGTTGTTTTACTTATCAGTTTTGTTAGCATCAATTTAGCGGGACATTGATAGGAATCTACAATCGCTCCAATTCTATAGAAATTGATGGAACAAAACTGAGAAGTATTAGCCATAATGTAATTAGTATGCTTAGGCTAGAAAACAAGTAGATAGTTGTAGTCTAGGACGGATGCTGAAGAGAAAACGACTACAAATGATGGACATTGTGTGAGTTACCAGATGCAGACTACTACAGAGGTTTTTTATAAACAGGTAAGGCATACATGGGCAACAAAATATCTGCAAATATTTTATGATCTGGGATTGAGTTTGGAGACGAGGACCAACACAACAAAGCATGAAGTGCATCAAATCTGGGTGTAGACTGGAGGTTGTAGCAGGGAATTGGTGAAGACTAGGGTTGTAGTGCGCAGACTAGATCTCACAATACTGGATGCAGACTGGAAGTTGTAGTAAACTAGAGTGTAGCAAAGATGGTTGGTAAGGTTGGGTCAAAGGTCTGGAGTGAGTCAAACGAAGATTTAAGGTACAAACAACAACAATAAGAGAATCTGAAGTAGATTGGCTCTCAACATCAGTTGATGGACACACGTGACAAGATGTCACATCAAAAATACCATGTTTGCTAGGTTCATTTCCTGAGCCTATAAAAGGAATCGTTGAGGCTTATGAAATAAAGCTGTTGAATGAGATTGAAAGGCAAGCGTGCAAAATAATCATAAATTGAAACATTACTCAAGAGAGCTAATTCATAAAGAATACAATAAATGAAGTCTCATTAGTCTACAGAAGAACATAACTTACAGTAGAGTCTATTAGATTGGATATGTGCAAAGGATCTGAGTCCTTCATCTTTTGTACAAGTTAGATAGGTTGTACCAAGAATTTTATTGTACGCTATAAACAAGAAGATAGTGATACTCATCTCTTGGCTGGACTACACTGGTCATCAAGGGAAGACTGGACTAAGCTCTCGATTATCATTAAATAACGAGTGTCTGAACTAGTATAAATATTGTGCCTTTTAGTGTCTTTTACTTGCTTTTATTGCTTAATATTTAGAATTGTTAGAAATAAATCATCACAGTCAAACAGAGATAACTCAAAGAGTTTGAATTCTCTGCTGCAGACCACCGAGCATTAGCTGCAAATCTCTATAGTGTCTTGGAGGATGCCAAGATGAGATGAAGGATGAATATGCATTGACCAAGAGGACTCTATAGTGTCTTGGAGGATGTCAAGATGAGATGAGGGATGAATATGCATTGACTAAGAAGAGATGGATGATGGAGTTGCCTGCTTCAATCTGATGTAATAATAGTATACTCTTCGTTTTGGTGGTTGTATATAACACAGGACTAGCATAACGCAATTGATGTATAGTTTTGTTTCTTTGAAATCTAGCATACTGTAAAGTTGCTACCTTGTAGGTGATGAGTTATATGGTCGATATACCCTATCCCCCATGTAGCTATGAGACCATGATATAAGGTGTTAATTTATAACTTAACAATCAGCATTGTGTATATATTGAATTTTTTTAATTATACATGAGAATACTTCTTCTTTTATAATTAAGTTACAGTTTGCGAGCCATGTTTTAGAATTAAGAGGAGCCAATTGGTAGGTGTGCGATATTTTCCCTAATATTCTATAGGAGAGGATAGAGATGCTCAAGTTGGCTTTTTCTAACAATCCTTTACAACATAGAGAGCTATAGTATGAGCACCTAAGAGCATCACATCAAATTCTCTAAACTTTTCTCTCACTTTTTTACTATCTATTATACCCCATTACATCTTATGTTATCTATATAAAAAAAAATAAAGTATGTTAACGTTATAGTTTATGATGTTGAAACAGAGATCGAACCGTTATCGAAATCGATAAACCAAAATCGATCGAATCAATTATTAAATATTTCAATTTCGGTCTACAAAATGAAACCGCTATTTAAAATAGAAACGAACTGAGAAACTGGTGGTGAATCGATTAAGTGAATCATTTATGATCTATTATTAAATCGTTTAAAACTAATTATCGTAATTGTTTTATATAAGATTGTTAAACTTAAATATCAAACAGATTATATTATTTTAAACCTATGATAACCTAATATCATTAGTATTGTGGATATTGTCTTTATATTTTTTTGATAGAAATAAAAATAAAACCTTCAGTCATATTTTCTCTTTTTTTGGTCCAATATTTTTTATTTGGTTAATAAGGAAATCATTTGTTCATATATTTTTAGTACAATTTATGTCCTCTTTTTTAACTCGATGTCTATTTTTTTAAAAAAAACAATACATAGTAAAAATCTATAAAGTTATTTTTATGAATGATATATATAATTAGAATCTAAACTTTTTAGACGAAATCGTAAAAAATTGACTAAAACCTACTAAAACAAAAACTTTTAAAAATCGAAAAGACTGACCTGACTAATAAAATGGTTTTGATTTTGATTTACAAACGGACTAATTAATCAGTTCAGTTTTGATTTTGGATTATAAAAACTAAACCGATAAAAAATCGAACCGATTAGATCGAACCGACCTGATTAACACCCTTAATTATACTCTACATTTATAGATTTACTATATCTTATTTCTCATTTTTAAAGTTTATGCATATACTTCAACATATTTTTTTAATATCACATCACTACTTTTCGAACTCAAAAACCTTATGTTTTATTTTTAAAAATTCTCTAAAATAAAGAATTTGATGTAAATGCTCTAAGAAAGATGTGGAATTGAACCACTCCAAGTAGCAAAGGGTAGTTTCGAAGATAAGGGTTGTTTGGTTGCTGCTCAAAACTATGCAAACCAATAATAAAATAGAAAATCAATAACAAAAATCAATATTATTTTATCAAATAAAATGAATTTATATAAAAAAAAATATTGTATTGTACTTTGATAAAACTAAAAAAGAAACCAATTTTTTCCAAATTTTTTATTTTTTGCATCGTTTCATTTTTTTTAAGAAAAAAAGAAATCAGAAATAAAAAATTTTATTTTATCGATCAATAAAATAAAAATTAAAAATTAAACACACGAAACAAATATGATACCAAAAAGATCATTTAGCCTTGTGATCACAAGTTGTAGGGAAAAAAAAAAACCCCTTCAGGATGACACTACGCCATCAAACATCACAAATCTTTGTTTTCCTAACAGATTGGCTAGTTTTTTTTTATTCTTTTTTAATCAAAATACAAGAAAAAAATAGAAGAAACTTTTGCAATGCAATAGAAGAATGACTGGTGATGAGCATGTAACAATAGAAGAAAATGTTTTAGCGCAACAAAAGAAATCACCTCCTAAATAAACCCCACAATGCTCACCATATGTTGCACAATTAAAAAAAAAAAATTAAATCATTCGACATAAGGTAGATGCAAATGTACAAAGTGCAGCTTGAGATGGTTAAGCACAACCACGTAGTATACTTCGGGCTTCATCAGCGTCCCTACTCCCCAACATGCACCTCATAGTGTGAGTTTAGCCTTTAGCCACTTGACCCAATCCCACCACCAACCTAGTGATGAAGCAGAAAGATCTAAATACCAAGATCATGGAAAAAGATGACATTCTATGAACAATGAGTGATAACACATTCTCCAAATGACTGTTAACACATTTTCCAAATGAGAACAAAAAAGCATTAACGTGCTGGAGCAGCAAAAAATTGTGTGCAATTAGCTTTCAGGTATGGCATTCAATTACCTAAAGGCTAACAGCTATCACAAGAAAGAAATTACGGTATAAATATAATATAACAATGATGCCACCTTCGCGCCAATGGCTTGTTCAGACAGTCATACTGAAGTCAGAACAGACACAGAAGCAGAAGAATGCCGTGCAAAGGAAAATCTTCCTGAGGAGGCCATGCACTTCTACAAATAAAACTGCCAGGACCAATCACCATAATATCACAAGGCCATGTGCACTCGAAGTACAATATATGTACATAACTGATGCTGGTCAATATGCTAACGCAGCAACACTTTCCAAATTTTCCTCCCATACACAACTAGTGACCATACAGAAAGGCCAGATGAGACATAAAGCAAGGCAACTCCACAACTGGCTAGGATACTGTTGCTGAAATTCATCAAATAAGAAGGAACTTAGGAGATTTTAATAGTAAGTCGGGCGAAGAGAGAAAATGAGTCACAACACATGAAGATGCAGCATAGACAAAGAAAACCAAGTCCCTTGGAATGGAAGAAAGAAAGGACAACCTGCTATCTCGAGAAGAGAGGAGAATAGTTAGTGCTATCATTTGTGTGGCCGTCTTCCACTTGCCTATATTATTTACAGAGACAGCCTGACAATACCATCAACCTTTATAACATTAGCTTTCAACAACTTAGTTCCATAACAAAGACGAAACTAGAAAACTTGGAATACAAGACCTCTGAAAGTCTGCTACCCTGGGAAGCTGCCCATTCTCTGACTGCTGAAATTGTTATCTGTGACACATAGAGGGAGTAACAAAGTTAACAGGCATCTACTTGATGAGATGTAGGTGCATTAGAACTACTGCACAGTGAAGTCAATCAATGGTTTCAAAAAGATCAAGCAACTTGCCAACAGCATGCAACTCATTCAATTTACCAATAAGCGATAGTAAAAGCAACCGCGCAACTGAACACAACTGATTAACAGTTGATACAAATTTCATTAAAAAACTAAAGGTTCAATACAAATGCACACGACAAATTTCTGGAGCCACTATTTGTTGGTTGGGAAGGATGACAATAGTTGTTGCACATTTGGTTTGGAACGGGAGATATGGGCATCAGAGATGCAGGCAGGGCCACTAGTTACATATAAAGAACAAGTTTCATATTACGCAAAATAGAGATAAACAACAAATGAGAACAATAAGCCCCTGACCATGTCATTAATCATTTTATCATGCTGAAAGAACAAGTATTAATGCTACTAGGACTTAAACTCAATTGGTTATCTTGCACTTAATACTAATATGTGATACTTTGAGGTTAGTAAGCATCAACTGAATCTACAACACATTAACATAAAAAACAAGAGCTTGGAGTGGGGTCTGAGAAAGCTCAAGGTCGACAGCTCATATCAAACCTAGATGGCATCTCAAAGGAACATGGAGGAGGAGAAGAGGATGGGAAATAATGGAATGGACAAAATTATCTAATCAATTTTTAATCTTCAAAATTTAATCTGATATAGATGAGGATTAGAAACATGAAGCTATCACAGAAACCAACAGAATATGAGGTTCATTGAAGATTTTCAGATAGAAGGTAACAATTTGTGATCATTCCTGGAACGATGATGAAAATGCTATATATGGAGAAAAAAGAGAGGCAAATACGAGGTCAGAGATAAAAAAAGCCCTACAGCTGTGAGAGAGGGATGGAGGGAGGGTTGAAAAACAAACCAACTTAATCAAGGATCAGTTTTGAATCATGAGACCGCAATTTGTGTGGTCAAGAATGAACAAACTAAATATATACCAAATGAGGTAAAATCAATCTAACTATACCATGATGTTGTTGTGAACTGTGATGGTCTTTACAAGAGGTGTTAGCCTCCAAGATGGAGAGACTGGGAATAAATAGGTCCAAGCTTCGGTAGAAACATCTGGAAATACGATGAAATGGCTTGAGCATGAAAATGTTATTTCAGAACAGAAATGTCCAACTATAATGGATATGCCTAAACATATTTTCACTTGATTCCATACAAACAAGGAGTTGAAATGATGCTTTATGAAAAAAGGAGTTTAAATGATGATTCTATTTCTGCCATACTAAATCTAGTTTTTTTTAAGACAAAACTGCTCTTCAGGAATCTTACGTTATGAAGAGGCAACCATTACGAAGTTAGCTGAGATGAAGAGTGCCACACACACATATACTAGGAAATATAGAATCCCAAAGGACGTTAAAGCATTAAAAGTGGGTCGCCAAATATCTCTCTGATGAATGAATCAAGTCTAAGATGGTTCAGAGATCTAGTGAACATTTTAGAATAAGTGGAGTGGAGCTATTGAAATGCTGCAACTGAAGACGGAAAAGAAGATTTTGAAAATATGACACAGCATAACCACCAAAGGGAAGTCAAAACTCTGGAAGAGTGCTCTGGAAGAATGAAACTGGTGATTAAACTACCTTAGAACAGATAGCAACCAACTGGGATGTGCACAAAATAAACAAGATACACAACTATTTTGAAGTCATATACGATTAGTCTTAAAAAAAATTCAGGCCAGCAACAGACAACATCGTCCTTTGGTTCTTGCATGAAAAAACTAGGTTTGGTCTTAGAGCCTTATTCAAGAGTATGAAATTCAAAACAGCAGATACAATGGGTTATTAGCTAAGATTCATAGATTAGTTACAAAACCTACAATGTGGAACAATATCCACTTAAGATTTAAATTATTTTGGTTCACAAATTCTGCTGAATAGATCCAAAGTTCAACAGAACTCACAAAGAAGCACCATACTTTCTTGTACAAGGGATCCTGAATGTTTCTAACTTGATGTCAAACCCTTTAAACTAGAACCAATCTTACTGCATATTCCCCTTATTAGGAAGGAGTTTAAAACATACTCATAAGATGCCACGATTCTGCAAGCAAAATGTGTTCATTCAAATGGCACAAAGCTGAAAGTAAGAGGACCAGCAGCCACTGCTCTATACGAATATCTAATGAAGAGAAAAACTATTTTGGCCTGAAACACATCATTTACTGTGGACTACCAAGAGATGCAAAGATAATGCAAACGATCATTAGCCTGATGGAAAAAAGATGATGTTCGATCAAGTTAAACACAACCACTCAAACTGTCTACTGCCATAAAGGAAGCTAAAGCTAATGCATATAGCAAATGCTCAAAGAAATAGAAGTGATGGTAAGAACTCTAACCTCTCTGCCAATTATCAAAATTGCAGGCACTGGCAGTAGCCATGGCATATCTCTAAACATAGCAGCTTCCGAAGGCCTGCTACACAATAAGACCAGTGTAGCAGCAACTATAAGCTGCAAAATTCGAATAGAAGATATAAAAATATAGGAAACCAAACACCTCTGCTATTCTGTTAAGAAATCAGACAAACTATTTTTTGTCTTTCTTCAAAGCCATACCTTATCTGCAACAGGATCCAAGAAAGCTCCAAAAGCAGTGCCTAAGCGCATCTGCAGAATAAAATATTACAATTACCAAGCAGACAACAATATGCAACTCACGTGAGAAAAGAACCGTGCCATTGGAAGGTGTCCTGGGTACCAAGCAAGCATAAGATACCTTCCTAGCGATATATCCGTCAAGCCAATCAGTGATTGCTGCAGCAATAAATATGCTAGTTGTAGCCACCGTTCCCCACCAACTATTGACATAATAGGCTGATAAAGAATAAATTCACCACGCTATTAATTGATACAAGTTACATCTGGCAAGAATAATTTCAACTCTGAAAGCACATACGCAAAAGGGGGAAAAAGGTTCAAGAATGAGCTTTTTAGCAACACAAACTAGTGCAGTGATAATGTAATATTCGAATAAAACAACATACAATATCAGAATCATATGTATGTGTCACGACATGAAATAAAAATCGTTAGTCAATGCAATGCTCACGAATCAAGATCTATCAGAATATAATTGTTCGATTTTATCCCTTCATTCAATAATACAGAATGTCATTCAACATAATGCCCTCCCAGCCAAAAGGTTACCAGCCTTCCGAGCAAATAACAGAAGCATCGAAGATCAGATTTTTCCTAACTCCCTGCTACACCCAGACCCAAGCACCCACAATGTAAACAAATAATTTAATATAACCAATTTCCGCTCCCATTAATCGATGGTCTCATCATGCTACACAGTCACCAATCTCACTTCGCCTCAAACAAAACAAATAGAAAAGGAAAAATCTACCCTCGAAGCATAATATCCCACCTCCAAGCCTTAGAAACCCATCGAACCAAACCCAGGAATCATATAATCAAACAATTAGCAATCTTGTGATATAATGGCATAATATCAAATCCCATTTCTATACAGAACACAAAAATATACCATCAATTTACCCCCAAAATAATATTCAACAAACTTTCTTAAACTCCAAAACTTCGCCACAAAAAAGACGAATTTCATATTAAAAAGAACAAAGATAATGTACTGCTGACGAAGATGGGTATGACCGCGACGCGGCCCAACGTCAAGATGGTGGGTAACGTCAGCAATTTAGCCTCCTCTTTCTCTCCTCGAGAAGACGACGACAACAAAGAAACACCTTGCCCAACAACGTCGCCGTTGGAGTTGCTCTCGGGGCGACCCATTGTATTGGGGGCCGCCGTTCTCCGAAGATGAAGACGAAAGACGACGACTAGTTTGACGTCGGCGAGACAAACCTAGCAGCGGTGGCGGCGAATTTCCCTCTCACCGCTCTCACAAGATACCCGGGAGGCCACCGAAAACTTATAATCATAATAAAAATCACTCTATTTTTATTAATGATATTATTATTATTATTACCGAGAACATAATTGTAACCCATTAACGTCGTGAAAACTTACGCACATTATGATCACTCTTTTTCTTAACAACGGCCCGATAGTTCATCGAGTTGTTCTAGTTTTGGGAGACTCGATCTGACTCAAGTATTGTTTCACAAGTCGATCTCAATTTGAAATTCATTTTCGAGAAACCTGACAACTAGATTCATGAATTGCATGTAACTGACTCGATAGGTTGGTGAACACGATAATTCGAGTTCGACTCGAGACTGACTCGAATAGAAGCAAAGAAATTACTAAACAATTTTAATTTCTATTGATTTTTTTTATAGTTACAATGTTTTATTTCACTAATTTTACTCACAACTAGAATCATATATTTGTTGTATATGTTTTTTTAGTCATTTTTTGTGAGTGAAAATTTTCCATCCTAATGTACTATACACATAAACTACTCGTATCGCATAAGCAATCATGCATGTTGATGCGTGTTGTGATATGCACGTCAAATTATAATTATTATGCCCTCACTTATACCCTAAAAATATTTAAAATAATATAATAGTGGAAATAAGGGTCGAACCCACATGAACGTTTAATATATTATTTATTCTTCTTTTTGTAATCACTATAAGAACTATTATAAATATGAAAATAAGATTTGGGGGGCTTTGTTTTACTGATGAAACTAATTAAATGACTGAATACAAATTAAAATAATCTAAATTTATAGAAGAAATGGATTGAGATGTTTTCTTATGTGATTAAAAGATAGGGAGGTCGACTAATTAAGATCAATTATGGATGAATATCATATAGATTCTGTAAGGTTCGAGTTTCAACCTAGAGGGGATGAATATGTTGTTTAAGACTTTAATGATCTTTTTATGCGGAATACTAATTTTATGCAGATTGTTGTTCTATGTAGACTACTCAAGTAGTCTGCAGATGATAATTGGTAGTCTGCAGTAGAGATTTGTAACTCTTTGAGTTTATCTTTTTTTTGTTGTGATGATTATTAAAAGCAATTCTAAATATCAATGTAGTGAAAACAATAAATAGACACAGTATTTATACTGATTTAGACACTCGATATCAAATGATGATCGAGAGTTTAGTTTAGTCTTCTCTTGGTGACCAGTGTAGTTAAGCCAAGAGGTGAGTATCACTATCTCCTTGTTTGAGCTTACAAGAAACTTCCTTTTTACAAGTTGTCTAACTTGTACAAAAGACAAAGAACCTAGATGCTTTGCACAGATCCAAACTTTGGGCTCTACTGTAACAATTGTTCTTCTACAGACTAATGACACTTTCAATTGTATCGTCTTGATTTGGTTTTCTTGAGTAATCTTTGAATTGCTAGATTGATTTGTACTTTTTGCTTTTCAATCTTTGTTCTACAGCACTACTCAATAAGCATCACCGGTTTTCTTTTAAAGGCTCAAGGAACGAACCTAAATGCAGACAACGCACTGTTCTTGGAATGACACTTTGCCACTAGTGTTCCCCATCATCTCGTTCCTGATGCTAGAAGTCCACTATCCACAGAATTTGTCTCATTGCTACTTTAACTCAAATCCTCGCTTGACTGACTTCAAACCTCTGACCCCACCCTGACAATCACCTCTGCTGCAATCCAGTCTGATGCAACTTCTAGTCTGCATCCAGTCTCTGTTACAACCCTAGTTTACATCCCATATTATATTTCTAGTCTGCACCCAGTCTTTGTTGCAATCCTTGTCTGCAATCAGATCTGACTCAGTTCATGTCTTGCCATGTTGGTCCTCGTCTACAAGCTCAGTCCTTCATCCTGAAGCCTTTGAGTTTTTTTGTTGCTTATGAATACACTAGTTCTTTATCCAAAGTCCTCCGTAGTAGTCTCCACCTGGTGGCTTGCACGATCCTCATACATCTGGAACCGTCTCCTCACTAGCATCTGACCTAGACTACAACTCTCTACTTTACTACTTATCTAAACACACTAACTACATTATAACTAATTCATCTAAGTTTTGTTACATCAATTTTCTATACAAAAGGAGGGATTGCACATTCCTATCAATCTCCCCCTAAATTGATGCTAACAAAAACTCTTATGTAAAACAACAAGTATTCTATATTCTTACAAAACTAAGTACAATTTGTTGAAGCTCAGTTCAACTTAATTACATTGTTCATAACAACATAATTAAAAAAAATAAAAAAAAATTGGCAATCTTAATTTTACCTTTGATGCTCTTTCCCTCTGTTCCGCTTGTATCTTCGTTTTTCCTTACTTTCTCTGTTGTGCTCACGATGTCTCCTCTGAATCTCTTCTGAATCTACGTTCTTCATAGGATTCTTCCTTATGATGCTTAGACCTTTTGGGCTCCTTTCCTTGTTCCTCTGAGCTTTTCCTCTTTGCTGCAGAGGATTTCTCCCCCTCAATCTTAGAGGGGGTCTTCTGCTGCTGCTCGCATGCAGGCTTAGACCTTTATTGGTCTGCTTTTGATAGTTTATCCCCCTTTTTGTTAGCACTTAGGGTGGAGGTTAGTGCTTCAAGAGCAGTGCGGACGCCCCTTGAGTTTAGAGAAAATTTGATGTCATTGATTCGCATGTGCTCATCAACTTGCTGCTTGGTGGTCTGCATTGTTTCATTGAGCTTTCGTAGTGTAGAAGACTGTTGCCCCTTGAATTTTCTGAAGTTGGAGGTGTGGATTCTTTGATTGTGAAGATTCACTGATCTGTTTTGCTTCATCTCATCAATGACTTCGGCTGCAAGATTCCTTAGCGTTTCTCCAAAATTGTCAAAGGTTGATTTTCTGTGCTCCTTTTCTGCTACTAGGTCTGCTGCAATGGGCTCTAAAGTTTCTAGGAGATCGTGGAAGGCAGTCCTGATCCATGAGTGCATTCCATATATCTCTTGATCAAGCTGGCGCAGTCTGTACTGAGTTATGTTTTCTAAAGGTGAAGAGGGGATTCTTTCACCTTGTTGATGAGGTTGAACAGAGAGAATCTAAACTTCATGTTCTTCAAATCCTTTCTTGAGGTCTTTGATTGCAGTTGGAGTCATTTTGGTTGCTGAGATATTGTTGTACATTGGCTCCTGGATTGCAGAGGGTACTTGTGGTGCCATTTGTGTTATCCCAAATGCAGATGATGGAGTAAATGCAATGTCTTGAATGTCTCGAGATGGAGTTGTTTGTTGTTCCTCTGCTGCAACTTAATTGAAGTCGTCTACATCATCTGTCTCGGCTACAAGGATAGTGAACTCGTCTGTAGTTGTTGGGACTTCGATGGATGTGACCTTAGCTGCAGATAAGTCTTCTTCAATATCAGGAAATTCTTCGATCTGTTGTTGAGTGGCTTGCCCTTTATCTGCATGCTCATCAAGTGCCTCTTTTGCTACAAGGGCAATGATCAATGGTGTTTCTGCAACAGTTTCATCAGTTGAGAGCTCATCATGACCTTCATCTGCAGTTGACAGTGCTATTGGTTCTGCTTGGGTGGCAGCTGGAGGAGCATCTCTTTCAGCAACGGATGTCTCATCTGCAACGTCCTCAGCTGCAGGAGTTTCTTCAGGTTGCTCAGCTACAATCAACTGCATTTGAACTCCTTCAGCAACTACTTGATCGATGATGTCATCTTCATTATCATGAGGATCTTTTTGAGGTTGGTCACCTCCATTATCATCTCCAGCATCACTTGCTGGTTGATGTTTTCCCAGATCAGGTCGAGAGAGGTATTCATAGACCTCCTCGGTGGCAGATTTGATGTATTTTTCCAGAATTCTCTTGAGTTCTGCTTCGATTTTTAGAGGTTGATAAACTCAACGTGACTAAGGAGGACATGTTTGAGCCTTTTGGTCTTCAATGTGGAGTCCTTAAATTCAAGAGCTCCATTGATCAGGAAGTGAGGTTCCTTAGGTCTTGTTGATCTGCTTACTTCCTTCTTTTGGAGTTCAACCAGTTGATGAATCTCCCCTTCTGTCATTCCAGTTATGTCACCAATCAGTGTTTGGAATTGGTCTGAATTGATCTGGTACAGTGTTTTGGGTCCTTGGATATCAATTTTGGTCTTGCAGACCTTGTTGTTCTCCTTGAAGTGGTTGTCCTTGCTGGTGCTTTTGGAGTTGGCGTTGGTTTCGATGTTGGTGTTGTTCTTGGCCTCTTGATATGTAGATTATGTTATGACACGAACTTCTGAATAAATTTGTCGCTTTGGATCTTCTTCTTCATCTTCGCTTGTTTCTTTTCTGTAAGCAGTTGGGTATCTATGACTTTCTGATATAGTAGATTTGCCTCGTCTGCCTTTACAGTTCGCATTACTGATTCAATGACCTTCTCAGGAGAGGACTTTTCCTGAGTTATGGATGTTTTTGTTGTCCATACTGCAGTTGCAGTGGTCGGTTGGTCATCTGCAATTGGTGAAGTTTTCATTCTATTGCCTAAGAATGGAACAATTGCTGTTGACTTTGTTGGCTCTATTACAAGAGGTCTGATAGTGAGTGTAGGTGTAGTAGAGGTAACTAGGGTTGATTCCATCTGCAGAGCTGACATCTTATCCTCGATTTCCCTTATTTCTTCGTGGGTATAGCCTTCTGCAGTGAGCCTTTGTCTGAACTCAGCTAGATATCCTTCTCTTATTTCCTGGAAGCTCACTTGAGCTTCCAAGATTAGGTTCTTCATGTCATCATCTGCTCCTGTCTTAAAGAATTGAATTGCCATATTTGCATCATGAAGAGCGACAATTTCAGGTACTTTTGGTGGAAGTCTTGAGGAAGAGGGCTCAGTTATCAGCCCAGTCTGCACTATTGCAGACCGATCAATGACTTCCATAGTTTGCACTATTGCAGACTGTGTTTCTTCTTCGTTGATTATGATTGGATCTGTAGCAGGTTTGTCGGATTCAGTTTCCTCGTCGAAGGTATGCACAATGATTTTCCTTCTTGTAACTCTTGGTTTCTTTAACTTCTGTTAAGCTGGCATATTCTTGGTCTGTTTTTTTGTAGACCATGTCTGTACTGCAAAGTATGTACTACCACAATGGTCTGCCTGGCCTTCCGTCTGGTCTGCACTTCCACAGGCTTCTATGGCTGGTCTGCAAATTTTTGTGTGAGTCCTGTGGGAGCTTTTCCTATCTTCTTGACGTTGATTTGCTTGGATTGATTCCATGGCCTTCCTTCCTTTTCATAGAGCTTCAACTTCTGTTTGAGAAGGATGCTGATTATCCTACCAAATAGCGGTAGTCTTGTCTCTATCGATCTAAAAAGTTAATACATGAGTAAACTGGCCCAGTTTACTTTTATTTTTGTGAGAATTGCACACATGATCTCTTGTTGATCGATGGTTATTTGATCCTTGCTGAATTCTCTGCAGAGAATGGCTTTCTTTACAATATCGGCAAGTAGTTTGTGCTTTTTCGATAAGAATATCTTCATTGTTCTTATCCCCTCATTCCATCTATCATGGCTGAGCATTGCTTGCCTTCCCAATTTGACAACTTCTGGTGGAATGATTCTGGAATTTTCATTTGGTTATTTTAGGAAAGCAGTTATTTAACTTTTAAAAATGGATTTAGTTTCTTAAAGAGCACTATTGATTTTAGTTTGCACTCAACTTATTGACTAAGCAGTAGAGCAGTAGAGTAATATTGCAAGTCTACATTTTTCATGAATGATGCTAGTCTGCATTCTACACATGTAGTAGAGAAGTAAAGCATTTTGGCCTATTTTATTGTTTTAAATCAAGTATATCCAATTCTCCACGACATTGAATGAACTTGTTTTCATCAAGAGGTTTTGTAAAAATGTTTGCAACTTGTTTTTCTGTTGGAATATATTCCAATTTAATATGACCTTTCTGCATATGATACCTGATAAAATGATATCTGATATCAATGTGCTTGGTTCTTGAATGAAAATCTGGATTTTCTGAAATAGCCATTGTAGACGTATTGTCATAAAATATAGAGATTTTAGAGAATATTATACCATAGTCTGCAAGTTGTGACCTCATCCATAGTATTTGTGGAGTATCGTTTCCAGCAGCAATGTATTCGGCTTCTGCAGTAGAGGTAGACACGGTAGTCTGCTTCTTGCTGAACCATGATATTAACCTTGCTCTAATGAATTGACATGATCCACTTGTGCTCTTTCTGTGAACTGTACATACTGCAAAATCTGCATCTGAATAGCCTATCAGTATAAAATCTGATTTCCTAGGATACCAAACACAAAGATTTGGAGTTTCTTTGAGATATCTTAGGATTCTCTTTACTGCGGTATAGTGGGATTCCTTGGGATCAAATTGATATCTTGCACAAGCACAAACTGCATATTGAATGTCTGGTCTGCTTGCAGTAAGGTATAATAATGATCCTATTATACCTCTATACATTTTTTGATTTGTTTTCTTTCCAAGTTCATCTTTTTCTATCTTTATTGATGTGCTCATTGAGGTTTTCATATGACTAGCACTATCTAATGCATACTTTTTAATTTTGTTCTTTAAGTATTTGGATTGATTTAAGAAAATTCCACTTTTTAGTTGTTGTACTTGCAATCCTAGGAAATATTTTAGTCCCCCCATTAAGCTCATTTGAAATTTGGATTTCATCAGTTCCGCAAATCTTTCACAAAGCTTATCATCAGTGTAGCCAAATATAATATCATCAACATAGATTTGCACCAACAATGTGTGTTGTTTATGCTTCTTTAAGAAGAGAGTGGTATCTACCTTTCCTCTTTCGAATTTATTTTCACAGAGAAAGGTTGAGAGAGTTTCATACCATGCCCTAGGTGCTTGCTTTAGTGCATATAGTGCCTTATCTAGCTTATATACATGCTCTGGATATTCAGAGTCCTCAAAGCCAGGAGGTTGTTCAATATAAACTTCCTCTCGCAGCTTTTCATTTAGGAATGCATTTTTCACATAATTTGATAGACTTTAAATCCTTGGAATGCTGCACAGGCAAGAAATATTCTTATGGCTTCTAATCTTGCTAGTGGTGCAAAGGTTTCATCAACTTCAATTCCTTCTTCTTGTGAGTATCCCATAACAACTAATCTAGCCTTGTTTCTGACAACTGTTCCATTTTCATCAAATTTGTTTCTAAACACCCATTTGCATCCTACAACTGGATAGTTTTTGGGTCTTGGTGAGAGATACCATACCTCATTTCTTTCGAACTCGTTTAGTTCTTCTTCCATTGCATCCACCCAGTTTGGATCATTTAGAGCTTCATTTATTGCCTTATGTTCTATTTCAGATATGAAACAGCTAGAAAGACATTCTGTATTTGTTACTTTTCTAGTCTGCACAGATGGATTCTTATCTTTTATCCTAAGAAGGTTGCCTCATCTGCCATACGATCAAATTTCTATAAATAGTTTTATCATTGTTATGTATGTAGCAAATGTTTCCAAAGA
Organism: Drosera capensis; assembly: GCA_001925005.1. Taxonomy (NCBI): domain Eukaryota; kingdom Viridiplantae; phylum Streptophyta; class Magnoliopsida; order Caryophyllales; family Droseraceae; genus Drosera; species Drosera capensis. The sequence continues at coordinate 174,835 of LIEC01012029.1, forward strand.
CATGAAAGTATTTAACACTTGATGTTTTTCCTTTCCACAATTCATAGGGAGTTTTCTTATAAAGCTTGTGAATTGTGCATCTCTTTTGAATGTAGCAAGCTGTGTTTACTGCTTCTGCCCAGAAGCTTTTGGATAAGTTTGCATCAGAAAACATTGTTCTAGTTGCCTCTATAAGTGTTCTATTCTTTCTCTCGGCCACATAATTTTGTTGGGGTGTTGTTGGTGCTGAGAAGTTATGTTTAATTCCATAATCATTGCAGTAGACATCTATTCCCGTCTGATCAAATTCAGTGCCATGATAACTTTTAATTTTGATTACTTCTATTCCTTTTTTATTTTGGATCTGTCTAAGGAACCTTGTCAGCAGACTACATGTCTCACTCTTTTTATGTAAGAATATTACCCAAGTATATCTGGAGTAATCATCTACTATAACTAGAATGTATCTACTAGGTTAAAAGCTTATCCTAGTCTTCTTTCCTTCCTGACATGGTCTGCATAACTTATCCTTTTTAAATTTTATTTGTGGGAGTCCTCTTATTAAGTTTTCTGAGGATAATCTTGCTATGGTTTTGTAATTAAGATGAGTTAATCTTTTGTGCCATAACCAATTTGTATCTTAAGTTTCTTTAGTGTAGAAACAAATAATTTGTTGTGATTGTGATGAATCAAAGTCAACTGCATATATGTTTACTTTTCTCATTCCTAGTAATTTGACTTTTTATATGATCTTATCTATTACTTGGCATGTATCATGAGTAAATGACATATCATAGTTCTTATCACACAACTGACTAATAGATAGCAGGTTATGTTCTAAGCCTTTGACATAAGCAACATTTCTAAAGATTAGAGAACCTCTACCAAGGGTTCCATAACCTTTAGTTGTATTTGCCTTTCCTCCTCCGAATATGACAAGAGGTCCTTGTTTTTTTTCTGAAATCATCAAGGTGGGATTTGTCTCTTCTCATGTGTCCTTAGCATCCGCTATCCAAGTACTATGTGCCCTTTTTCTTTTCCTGTAATGAAAACATGAAGAGCTTGCACATGGTACCCACTCATTTGGGTCCTTATTGTTTAGCTTTTGGAATCCACACTTGAATTATCTTCTTGTGTGAGTTCGAGCATTCAAATGATTTGTGGCCGATTTTTCCACAGGTAAAGCACTAGACCTTTAGTCTTACGCTTCTTAGTGGTCTGCTCCACTTGGTCTGCTGCTCTTGACATGAGCATGTATGTCTCGAATATGGTTTTCTCCACGTTGATCTTGAGAGGTTATTCCATACTGAGTAGTTGGGTTTATGTTGGTCTTCATAGGGCCTTTCTCTAAATTCCTTTTTAGAGTTTCTTGCCTTCGGCTTCTGATTATATTTATCATACCCATGTACAAGTAGTCTACTCCACTTTCTTTGAGGTTGAGCAATAGAGATCTTACTTTGCAGTAGAGATCTTACTGAGAATATTATTCTTTCTAAGTACTGTGGGTGTAGCTGAGCTTTTGCTGCTTTGCACAGTTTGTACAGCAGAGCGTTGGCTCTTATGCACATATCCTACAGCATAGGCATTATTCTTCTGCACACCTACTGGAGTAGAGATGTTCTTTTTCTGCAGGACTTTTGCACTGGTCTGCTCAACTTTCTTGGTAGTGACCTTTTTATCTGCATTGTTGTTCAACCAGTCATTGTATCCTAACCCAGTTTTATCATGGGAGGATTGACCTGAGTTGATCAGTTTTTGCAGATCTAAGGTCTTGCCATTCCAGGCTTCTACCTACTTTTGAAGCTCTGTGTTTCTCATAGAAAGTGTTTCCACTACTGCATTGAGAAGCTTCACTTTTTCATTTGCTTCCTTCAGATTATCTTGAGCATTGATTAGACTATTATTAGTCTCTTCATTTAAATTGCATTTCTTTTTGAGAGTTCCAATTTGCTTAAGATTTTCTTTATTTTCTTTTAAAAGAGAAATAATGCTTTTAGAGGTTTCTTGAAGTGCTTCCTTCAATTCCTCTGCAGTGGCCGCTGAGTCAGAGAGATTAAATACCTTCTTTTGTTCTTCTTCTTTTGTCATAAGACATAGCTGAGCATTGGACATGATATCTTCATCATCAGAGTCTGTGTCGCTCCATGTTTTAGCTACATATGTCTTGCCTCTTTCCTTTCTCCCAAGGGTGAATTTGTTGTGATCCTTCTTGAATTTTGGTGCAGACGAGTCTTGGATTGGTCATCTGCATTGAGATGCAAAGTGTCCTGGTTCGCCACCGTTGTAGCTGAATTCCTTATCTACATCTTTGGTTTTTGAGGGAAAGTTCTTTTTGAAGGTTCTCTTTTTGAATAGCTTCTTGAACTTCTTTTCCATCAGTGCGAGTTCTTCTGAAAGATCCTCTTCACTTGCAGACGAGGTATCACTGTTCTCCACTTCTGCCATGGATTTCAAAACTCTTTCTTGAGCTTTGAAAGCCAAGGTTTTCTTTCTTGCATTATCAATCAGCTTCTTCTGCTAAACTTCAAGATTGTAGGTATGCAAAACACCATATAGTTGAGCCAGGGATATCTTTGTTAGATCTCTCAATTCTCTTATAGTAGTTGTCTTTGTGTTTCAGATTTCACAAAGAAATCTCACAAACTTTAGGTTGACTTCCTTGTTTTCGAAATTCTTGAATAAGGTTTTGAGATTGTTGATGAGAATATTGAATCATTCAAAGAAGGTGGTCAGATCCTCATCAGTCCTCATTGAGACCAGTTCGTATTGTTGTATCAATACATCCTTCTTGTTCTCTCTGTTCTCATTACTTCCTTCGTTTCTCAGCAATAGAGCCTCCAATGCTTCATTTGCTATCTTGGTATGAACCACAATTTCAAACATGTTGTCATCTAGGGATTTGAATTTTTGATTTAGCGCTTTTCTTCCAACCATCTCTAGATCCGAGTCTTCTCTAGACCTGAGGGATTTTGGTCGATGTATTTCTCTTGTTGAGTCCTTTTGATCTGGCATCATTGGAACATTTGGTCCATCCACGACAATGTTTTGCATCCTTTCATCAATTGAGTTGAGATGTGCAAACATTCTTAGCTTCTAGTGGTTGAACTTGTCAAAAGAGCAAGTTGAAGGTTCTCTATTATTAGGACACTTGGGAAACTTTGGTGGTGCAATGGTTGATGGTACTTTTCACACAAACAAATTGTTAGTAACTTCTTTGCAAGTAGAATATGTGACCTTTTCTTTTCAATAACCGTTAAGTCTGGAAAGTCAGGCTCTCATACCAATTATAAGGTTCAAGTTTCAACTTAGAGGGGGGGGGTGAATAGGTTGTTTAAGACTTTAATGGTCTTTTTATGCGGAATACTAATTTTATACAAATTGTTGTTCTATGCAGACTACTCAGGTAGTTTACAGATCATAATTGGTAGCCTGCAATAGAGATTTGTAACTCTTTGAGTTGATCTCTTTTTTGGCCATGACGATTTATTAGAAACAATTCTAAATATAAATGTAATGAAAGCAATAAATTGACATGGTATTTATACTGGTTCAGACACTCGATATCAAATGATGATCGAGAGCTTAGTCTAGTCTTCTCTTGGTGACCAGTATAGTTAAGTCAAGAGGTGAGTATCACTATCTCTTTGTTTGAGCTTACAAAAAACTTACTTTTTACAGGTTGTCTAACTTGTACAAAAGACAAAGAACCTAGATGCTTTGCACAGATCCAAACTCTCGGCTCTACTACAAGAATTGTTCTTCTGCAGACTAGTGACACTTTCAACTGTATCTTCTCGATTTGGCTTTCTTGAGTAATCTCTGAATTGCTAGATTGCTTTGCATTCTTTTGTTTTCAATCCTTGTTCAATAGCACTACTCAATAAGCCTCATCGGTTCCCTTTTAAAGGCTCAACGAACGAACTTAATGGTAGGCAATGCACTATTCCTGGAATGACATTTTGCCACTAGTGTTCCCCACCATCTCGTTCCTGATGCTGACAGTCCACTATCCCCAGAATTTGTGCTGTTGCTACTTTAACTCAAATCCTCACTTGATTGACTTCAAACCTCTGACCTCACACTGGCAATCACCTCTGCTGCAATCGAGTCTGCTGTAAGTTCTAGGCTACACCCAGTCTCTGTTATAAACCTAGTCTGCATCCCATATTGCAACCCTAGTCTGCACCTAGTCTCTGTTTCAACCCTTGTCTGCACTCATATCTGACTCAGTTCATGCCTTTCCATGTTGGTCCTCGTATGCAAGCTCAGCCCTTCATCCTAAAGCCTTTGAGTTCTTTTGTTGCTTATCAATGCACTAGCTGTTTATCCAAAGTCCTCCGTACTAGTCTGCATCTGGTGGCTTGCACGATCCTCATATATCTAATACCGTCTGCTCATTGGGATCTAACCTAGACTACAGCTGCCTACATGACTTCTGGCCTAAACAGTCTAACTACATTATAACTAATACATCTAAGTTTTGTTACATCAATTTCTATATAAATGGAGGGATTACACATTCCTATCACATTGCCCTAGTTTCTTCTGTGAGTGTTCTATTTTTTCTCCCAGCCACACCATTTTGTTGAGGTGTTTAGATTTTGTGATGTTGTTGTCTGTACCTCAAATCTGCATTTGAATGACTTCAGACCTTTGACCCCACCTTAGCAACCATCTTTGCTGTACTCCAGTCTACTGTAACTTCCAGTCTGTATCCAGTATTATAGGACCTAGTCTTCACTCTGCGACCCTAGTCTTCACCAAGTCCCTACTGTAACTTCCAGTTTGCATCGAGATTTGATGCATATTATACTTCACTATGTTGGTCTTCGTCTGCAATCTCAATCCCAAATCTTGAAGCATTTGTAGGTCTTTTGTTGCCCGTTAATTTCTTAGCTACTAATCCAAAAATGTCCCTAGTAGTTTGCATCTTATGGCTTACACAATGTCTATCATTTGTAGCTATCTGCTCCTCAACATCCGTCCAAGACTGCAACTATCTATTTGTTTTCTAGCCTAAGCATACTAACTACATTATGACTAATACATCTCAGTTTTGTTTCGTCAATTTCTATACAATTGGCGGGATTGTACATTCCTATCAATGTTGTTTCTGTTTGTTCTGTTATGATTGGGTCCAAAGGTGTCTAAGCTACCTCCTCAAAAGTGTCTCTTTGATTGATTATCTACTCCACTTCGTTGGTTGATAGGGGTGCTTCTTAAGTTGGTGTCGTCGAGGTTGTTAAAGTTAATGACTTTGCCAGTGGTGGTGTAGGCTCCTTTTTCTTTAACCTCCTTGCTAGTGCCATTGTTGTTTTCTTCCCAGCTGGCTCTATTGGTTTCCTTTTTATAGACCTTGCCGTTACCTTCTTCGGTTCCTATGATGGAGATGGCATGCCTTTTTCCTCTTTCTTAAAGGCTGCTGGAGCCTTTCTCATAAGTTAAAAGGATTGAGGCTCCTATCCCCTTGTTTGCATTGATAACAACTCCCTCTTTTGGACTGACCTTTAGTATCTTTCTCAACTATAGATAGATTAATCTTTCAAAGACATAGTCTTTCTTTTCTTCGCTCAATCTTTTCTTAAATAGATCGAATACCAGCCTACTCCAGTTGAACTTATCACCAAGTATAAGACTTGTCATCAGCTAAGCTGATCTTGATTGACATGGTCCTTTGACTCTTTTACCACAAACAAACACTTCTTAAGTACATCAGCAAGATATTCTTATTTGAGATGGAAGTACTTTTTCAGTTGTTGTCTTTTTTCAAGTATATAGTTTATCATCGTTTCCATTCCCTCATGTATCTTCTCCAAGGGAATTTTGTTGGGCAGTACTCCGTCTTTATTCAATTCGAACAATTCTGTAAAATCTTTAACAGATCGTATAATCTCATTTCTTTTTTTCACTATTTTGATCTCATGTTCGTCCTCATTAACTTTTGCTGAGTCCTAAAAATCCTTTACTTCTCGAACCAAAATTCTTGTTTCTTCTCTAAGAAGTACCTATAGACCTGCATCAATTAAAATTTGAGTGACTTCGTTGATCCCTCGGAGTAATTAGATGCTTCATCGAATAAAAAGATATTTCCACTTTTGATCTCAGAAGTCTTAGAACCTTTCTGTTCCATTATGGTTTGAAGAAATCAAAATTGAATTAGAGAAAATAACAATGATAAGCGCAAATTGAAATTAGAATCTAAGCAAGTAGCAACTTTCTTCTTCGATTTTGATTGCTTACAGTTTATGCTTGTGGGAACTAGGGTTTGTCAGCAGAGTATGCGAGAGAGAAGGTGAGAGAGTTTGAGTTGAGAATGATCGTAACGTATGAAAATTTTGTCAAGACAAGTGTACCTATAAGTAAAATAAAGTTAGTTTTTTAATCGTTGGAACTTGAAAAGTTAGTTATGAGTCATCAACAAAGTTCATTAGTAAAGTGCTACCTTGCTTTGTTGTGTTACCTAGCAGAGTGATTGCTTGTTACTATACTATTTCCTGTAAACTATACTCGGTCATTCTCGATTCTCCTCTAAAATGAATAAACTTTCTCTTAACAAGGGATTTCGTGAAAATATCATCTACCTATCTCTTGAGATAAATACAAGTCCGGCATTTTTCTTTTGAGTGTAATCCCTGGTGAAATGATATCTGATGTATATATGCTTTGCTCTAGAATGAAACACCGGATTATTTGAAATGGCTATTGCTGATGTATTTTCAAAGTAGATAGGAGTGTTAGAGATAGGTATACCTTAGTCAAGAAACTATGACCTTATCCAAAGGATCTGTGCCACACAACTCCCAGCTACCACATATTGAGTTTCAGTAGTGGAAGTTGACACAATAATCTTCTTCTTCCTAAATCATGAAATTAGCCTATCTCATAAAAATTGACATGAATCACTTGTACTTTTTCTGCCTATTGTGCATCCAGCAAAGTCAGCATAAAAAAATCCAGCAAGATTAAAATCCAATTCTCTAGGATACCATAACCCTAAGTTAGGAGTATCCTTGAGATACATAAGGATTCTCTTAATAGCAGAATAATGTGATTCCTTAGGATCATAATTAAATCTAATACATACACACACACAAAATGATATTTGTTCTGCTGATTGTAATATACTATAAGGTTCCTATGAGGCCTCTATATAAAGTTACACTTGTTGACTTTCCATTTTCATGTTTTTCTACCTTAGCTGTAATACTCATGGGAGTTCTCATTATACATGCATTTTTTGCCCAAACTTCTTAATCATGTTGCTTAAATACTTAGATTGATTTGGAAATATTAGCTTTATTGAACCTGCAAACCTAGAAAATACTTGATTTCACCCATAATACTCATCTAAAACTTAGATGACATAAAATTAGTAGAGCCAAAGATGATATCATCTACATAGATCTCTACTAATAAAACGTATTTACCACTTTTCTTTTAATAAGGAGTTGTATCTAATTTTCCTCTAGAAAAGCCGTTTTAAAGTAAATATGTAGACAGGGTGTCATACCACAATCTAGGTGCCTATTTCACACCATAAAGGACCTCTTATCTAATATGTAAACATAATCAGGGCACTCATGATCCTCAAACCCTATGGGTTGTTCAACATATACTTCCGCATATAATTCATTATTCAATAATTCACTTTTTATATCCTTTTGGTCCAGTTTGAATCTTAGATAAGTAGCATATTCAAGAAACATTCTAATTGCTTCCAATGTAGTTAATGGTTCAAAAATTTTCATCATAATCTATTCCTTTTTCTTGTGAATAGCCATTAGCAAACAATCTAGCCTTGATCTCATGATAACGTCATTCTCATCACTCTTATTTCTAAATACCCATTTTACTCCAATAATAGGATAGTCCTTAGGTCTAGGAACAACTCTCCATACCTCATTTCTCGCGAATTCATTTAATTCTTCCTGCATAGATTGAATCCAGTACAGACATCTTAGTGCTTCATCAGGCCTTTTTGGCTCCATTTATGAGAGAAAGTATGCAAAAAGATATTCCAGAGCTAATTCACTTCTGGTCTTCACTGGTTCATCCATATTTCCAATGATGTTTTTGTGTTGGATGATCATTAGTTCAGTGATGTTTCTTTCTTCTAGTATTAGCAAGGTTTTGTGTCCTGTAAATGTTTTCTAATAGCTTATGGAACTTCTTCTGCTTGTTGCTTTACTAAGCCTAGCTCAATTGCATTTCCTTCTTGAGAAGCATGATCATTCTATCTAAAAAATCATGATTGTGAACAGAACAGATGAGAGGGGGGGGGGGGGGGGGGTGGTTGAATAGGCTATTCTAAAATTTTCTTTGACTAAAAACTATTTATGCAGGCAAAAATGATAATATGAGCAAATCAAATCAGATAAGCAACTTTGATCTCAATCAGAATATCACACTCAAGAATCCAACAGACGATGATCAATCTATCTACTAATCAACAATCTAACAACTAAACAGATTACTTGATCTAAAGATGTTTGGATCAAGAATCTGTATCCAATTCATCTATCAAATAGGGAATCGTGGAATGTATAATTTGCCCTGTTAGATCAAGGATCAAACAATGACTTAATCAAGATTCTTATTATCATAGTCTTGATTTTGATCACACAAACAAGTGAACAATGAAGGAATCAACAAAGATGAAAGAAGATATAAAGAACACACAATTTATAGTGGTTCAGACTCAAATAAGTTGTAAGATCCACAAGTACAACCTAGAGGGGGATGAATAGGTTGTTTTAAAAAATTTCAGTGTAATATAGCAGAATAATGAATTTGAATACACTGATGTTCTTTTCAGACAACTGAGATAGTCTGTAGCAGAGATTTAAAGTTTTAAGAACTTGTCTCTGTTTATTGTTGTGATTGATTCCAAACAGTTCTAATAGCTCAAAACAATGAAAAACAAATAGAGTACATAGGATTTATACTAGTTCAGATACTCGTTATCAACTGATAATCGAGAACTTAGTCCAGTATTCCCTTAGTGATCAGTTTAGTCAATCCAAGAGGTGAGTTCACTATCTTTTTATTTTTGGCTTACAAGACAACCCCTTTACAAACTAGCTAACTTGTCAAAGGCGAAGAACCTAGATCCTTTACACAGATCCTTAACTGGACTCTCCTACAACTTTTATTCTTTAGTGCAAACTAATGAACCCTCTTCTTCATGTTCTTCAATTCAGCTTACTTGAATAGTTTTGAATTTAGATTGATTTTACACTTTTGTACGTTCAATCTCTCATTCAATAGCTTTCACACCAGCATTGTTCTTTGAGCTCTTTGATCCCCTTTTATAAGCTGAGGGAATGAACCCATGACTTGTGTACTTGATCTGATGGTGACAACTTGTCATGTGAACCTTCATTGATATTGACATCTCACCTTTTTCAGATCCTCGTATTGTCACTCTGAACCTCAAATCTTTGATGTGATTGATCCTCAGACTTCTACCCCAAACATAGCAACCAACTCTGCTACACTTCAATCTGTTGCAACTCAGTCTGTACGTAGTATCGTTGAGACCTCACCTATACCCAGTCACTACTGCAATCTCGTCTGCACCCAAATCTGATAAAACCATGCATTGCTATATTGGCCCTTGTCTCCAAGATCAATCCTAGTTCCTGAAGCATTTGTGGGTCTTTTTTTGTCCATACATGCCTTAGCTGCTTAGAAAACATTCTATGTAGTAGCCTATATCTGGTGGCTCACAATGCTCTCTATCTATCATCGTCTGCTCTCTAGCATCTGGCCTAGACTACAAATACCTACCTAATTTTCAACTTAAGCACACTAACAACGTCTTATACTTCTTAAGTTTTGTTCATCAATTTTTATACAAGTGGAGGGATTGCACATTCCTATCATAAATGTTAACCAACTGATTTGAACTTAATCCAGTTTTTCTCTTGTTAGCAGTATACTAACCAAGAATGTAATCCACTAGATCACCTCGGATTATAATTCAACAGATTGGGTTTTCAGGATCATTCAACAACCTTTACACAACCAGATTTCAACAAATCTTTCCCCATAGGATCCACCAAACAATCTTAACAAATTGTCAAAAGGAACACACTCATAAAGAATGAAAACGTGCACCAATCAACGTCTTCACCATGATATTCCTGAGAAAACTGATTCATGATGCACACTTGAAAGTTTCCTGGATGAGGATAGAAAGAGAACTTAGAGCGCTTTTATTCAAAGATGTGTATTCAGAAAATATACTTTTCCCTATAGTTCCCTCTATAGTCTTGTGCCTTATATAGGCAAGACTTGAGGATTACTCTCTATTCAATCCCAAACCCCTTTTTCAAGAAGTCATAAGGCGCGCCCTCATTGATTCTGATCAATGCTTCAATAGCAGACATGTCTAAACAGATAACTCTAGAAGACTAATCCAACCATCTGATTTGTAGTTGACAATCTGTAGACTTCTTTGATCTAATCTGAGGATTGATCTTATAACAACTGAACTGAGATTCAAACCCGAGTATTCTAATAAGATCATTACGAAACCCAAAAAACATATCTATGCCAGATCATCTGTTCTATCCAGAGCTTCAACTGAATATTTATCTGACTTTAAAACAACAATTCTACCTATCGTAGAGTGTGTAAAAATTTGTAATACACCGTAATATTCATTACAGGCTGGAAGTCAATACAAGAGCAGTTGTGTTGTGTAACGACCGTTACACTTAATGGTAGCCACCTTTAGCACTTTAAAATTGCAGATTTCGAAGAAGCCATATCTATAATGACCGTTACAAGAGGCCCGTAACGATCATTGCGCAGGTCAATATGCAGATGCTGTTTGGCTTTGTTCAAGTTTTGAAGTGCTATCGCGTTTTCTATAAATACCCATGTATTTTATTTATTTTATGGAGTAGTTAGCGAAGAATAGGGGATTGATTCCAGAGCTTCACGTTCATTTGTTTCATACAAAACCTAGGTTAGATTCTTCGATTTCTATGCTTGAAGAGTCTGGATCTTGGTGTAGGGCTTTGGATATCTTCAATTTGTCATTGGATCTTCATAATTCAGCATTGTATTGTTCTTCTTTCTATGTTTATCTTCATTTTATAGTGATAATAATGCATGTTGATATGATGATTGATTCCATAAGTGAGTAAACACCTAGTAGGGTTAGATGTATGAAATTCTAGTTAATACGGATCATGGGATAAATTAGATCGCCAAAATTAGATTCAAATATGATGAATGATGCATGAAATTTGGCCTTTATCATTTATATGTTATGGAATCTAATAGATTAATCACTCATTGAGTACATAGCCTAGCTTTGAATCACGCTAAGTGATAAAATTGGTAGCGAATAATAATTCATGATTTAAGCTCATTGTCATGAAGTTATGATTGATTGCATGCGAACGTGATAGTTTAACCTCATTGCTATTTATTTCCATGTTTGGTACATTCTCATGCTTGGATTCAATTTATGTATTCTTAGCATATACGAGCTCATCGGTATGTTAGGGATAGATAAATTATGTTAATTATAAAATCTCATTAGTAATTAACAATTAAGCGAATGTGATGCTTTTAACAATTATGGTGTCACAACCAAACCCATCTAAATAATGAATCTATATGATATTCATTTGTGATTGAAATTAAAAAGGTAGAACATAGTTAATCGACTTTCCTATATTTTCATCATATAAGAAAACACCTAAGTTTATTTTCTCCTTAAGTTTAGATTGCACTAGTTTAATTTCAGTAATTTAATCAGTTAAAAACAACCCCCCCCCC
>LIEC01012029.1:186629-197687 GCA_001925005.1 Drosera capensis
ATAATATAAAAAAATTTAGAAAATATAATTTTAATTTTCCAAATAAAAAATATAAGATATAAATCATATAAGGGTAAAATAAAAAAAAATAAAAAAATCTATTATATAATCTAATTTTTTGATAATTTTTTATATATAAAAATAAGAATAATTATTTTGGAATCCTTATGCTCCAGGGATGTTCGTCTTTTTAACGCGATATATACACCACACCATTTTCTTCCTTTGCCCTCACCGGCCGACACCACCACTCCAATTCCCACACACAAGGCCACCTCCGCCGCCCTGCCCAGCCACCGGAACCCCCACGAACCACCTGGTTAGAGTCCACCCGCAGCCGGCAGCGGATCCCCTGCCTCACCAGACGTTCGCAACACCAGCACAGCCGGCCCGTTCAATTAGGGTTTCTGTATAAGGTACTTGACGTTCTCGGTATCACATAATGGTTTAGTGTCTCGCTTTTTTTTTTTTCTCGTTTTCATTTGTCTGTTCAGATATATGACTCTGTGTGGGTTGGATTCAGCAGTTAGGGTTCAGGTATTCATTTCGTACCCTTGACTGTTTTCGGCAAAAAGGAGCAGCATGGATCAACCAGACTATGAGTGCCGCAATGACGGAAAGCGAGATGATGATGAGGTGGTTTCCTCTCACCCAATGTTCCTCATAATTTCTCGATTTATGCATCGATAACTATTTTGTCACTGGAATTTTTTGATAAGATGGTCTCTCTTTCCGAAGTCACTGGACATGAAATGCTTATAATTGTTTGTGAATGCACTCAAATTTATACTTCCTCTTTTTCTCTGGCTTTAGATAACAAGTTCTCCTTGATTTTCCTTTTCATTAAACTTACTCTTTTAACGACTACTTTCTATGATTCATGGTTCCCTTTGTTGCACTCATAAGGATTATATATCTTCCAAAATGGTGACGCAGGAATTTTGGGGTTTTGATCAGTGATTAAGCATTTTCAATCTAATCCTTTTTTTGTGTTAACGGTTGGATCGGTTGATGGTGTTAGTGCCCTTGATCAACTTTCTCTGGCTGGAAATAATTGCATCTGGACAAAAGACATTGGTTTTGGAATGAGGCTCTCGCATTCTTTGTGGTTATTCTATCACTATGAATTCCTTTGATTCAAAACCAAGTCAATGGTGATGATTAATCGCGTAGTCTTTCATGCAATGATCATGAATGTATATTTGAGCTTTCAGCCATAAGTTTTGTTTATTTTCGATACAGTTCCATTGAGTTAGTTATCATTGCATGAATATTTGTTCATTAGTTTTGTTATTTCTTTTTTTATTTCTTTTTGGTTACTTGGCATGATAGGAAGCTGCCGCTTGCCTTGAGGAGCTTAAGAGATCAATAGACACAAAAATGGCTCTTCGTCAGAGCAATTTGAATCCAGAAAGACCTGGTATTGCACACATCTCTTCATTGCTCTTGGTCTTTGCATCTAGATTAATAGAAGCTGGACATATTAGCAACATGATGATACAAAATTCTAGATACTGAGCTAAGTTCTGCTATGGGTACACACAAGGACACGCAAAAGGAAAAAAGAAAAAAGAAAAAAGTAGGTAGATCTCCATTCTGTCAGTATGAACACACATTTCATTTATCCACATCCCATTCTACTTTTTTGGACCTGAAGTTGGTAAAACATGGATTATGTTGCCTTTGTCATAGTTTTGAAGTTTTTGTTGAATCTTGAAACTTCTCGAGGCCTCGTTGTGTGGACGAATTTTCTTTTCTTGGAAGTATGAGATATGCCTTCCATTCTGGAGATGTTCATAAATGCGTACTTTGTTGTTTACAATGAACACATGATGTGATCATCAGCAGTCCACTTGCTTTGTCACCCCTGGTTCTTCCCATTATCCGGTGAGCAACTTTTAAGAACTGATTTTCTTTGAATGTATGACCTAATGGAGGATGCAGGTTGTACTCGACCTTTGTGGGCCCTCTCATTAGTCATTGTAATGTAGGCCTATGAGCTAAATTCTCATGCTCTTTAGAGTATAAGCTTACACCCTAGTAGTTTCCTTTCTTAGGATCTTTACAATAGCAAGGTTAAGGGGAATTTATGACATGGGGATTTCATTTACTGGTGCATGTCTTACTGTCGTTTCATTTGTAATCTCCGAGTCCTTAATTTTAAAGTTGTTTTTTTTTTTCATGGTTCATGTCTATTTAATTCAATTTGCAGATCCAGCTTTTCTCAGGACTCTAGATTCCAGCATTAAGCATAATACAACAGTTATAAAAAAACTCAAACAAATAAGTGAAGAACAGAAAGAAGGGTTGATGGATGAACTGAGGACTGTCAATATGAGCAAATTTGTAAGTGAAGCAGTGGCGGCGATATGTGATTGCAAACTCAAAACTTCTGACATTCAAGCAGCTGTGCAGGTAGCTGATATCATCTTGAAACCTGAATTTCACATTCATTATTGATGTGTGTATACCATTCAAATTGACTTGATGACTTGCTGAATCATTTTATATGGCCTTATTGAAAGCTGCTATGCGGAGATTGAAATTTGAGTTCACCACTATCCTCCTTTATAATAATGGCTTATTAATATTAATATGGAGACCTAATCGTTCATTGTATCAAATATGTCCAGGTCGGAAAGGCTGGAATTTCCTATTGCTGATTTTTTTTTTCTTTGTTGATAATATGTTGCTCCGACCATGTCTTGACGGGAATAACTGATTGGAGGTTGTGATGTTGTTCGATGGACAATAAGAGAGAAGGGGTGATTGCAAAGTCAGTGGCCTGGCCATGTTAAAAACAAAATATACGAAGCATGTTTCAACACTAGGGGTCTAAGCAATTATGACATTGCGCTTTTGTTTATACAATCGCTTACTAAATGAGATTCCCAGTATCTTGATTCGAAGAGTATGGATGATAATCTTACAGAGGATAAAAATGTTCTGTTGAAAAAAGATGAGCATGTTATAACGTTTATATTATGTCAACCTAAAGTACCCATCAAGATCAAACGGGAGTTCAATAAGACAACAATTCAACCAGTGATGCATGGGTCTTAGAATATTGCAAAAGAATTTAAGGGCATCCGTGTTGGTCTCATTGGAAATTAGGCAGTTGCAAAATGCCAAGGAGGCTCCTAGGCCTCTAACTGTAAAATTTTGTTTTTCTGGAGTAACCATCAGATGGTAATTTCATAGCTTCTAGTCTATCGTCGATGGGCTATTTTTGCCTCAGCATTGTGCTTCAACATGTTATTCTCTCTCTATTTCTCTTAGCTGTTTAAAAGTTTTGTTTTTCATTCAAGGTTCCACCTGTACTTTATGTCCCACTCTGACAACACACACCCCCTTCTCTCTTTCAACTTGGCCCTTGTCCACTGACTACCTGGCATGGCTATGACTCTCAATGTGTTGTCTCTCCATCATTACTTTAATCTTTCCATACATCCGAAGGTTTTCTTTCTATTTCAATTTTGAAGCCGAGTGAATTTGATGATGATAACAATGTTTGTATTGTTTTTTTTTCCATGGTCTATTTGTGTCTCAGTATTTCCTTAAGTTTCTATTGGTTACTTGAAGTATAGTTTATGTCTATGAAACGAAAGTAGAATCATTTTTTTTTAATGAAACGTGCCCTGACTTAAGGTATAATTACATGTTTGGTATGTTATACTCCCTCCGTCCCAAATAAGATGGAAGCATTTGACTCGGTGCAGAGATAGTGGAGTGTACTACAATGATTATGTAGTTTTTAGATTGAAAGCTTGCCAAAAGTGGAAATTTGTTAGGGGTTTGGAGCTTCTTACATATATGCTTCTTTCAGAAAGCTTCACAACTGCCAGACTATGCTCACCTCCGAAATTTCTAATGCCTTTATCTTTGGACATTCTCACTAATTATATTTGCTGCCTCATACATCTTTTGGGAAGAAGCATTTGGTTTTTGTGTTTAACACTCGCTCCTCTTTTGCTGTGATATAATTCTTTTCTTAGTTATCCAAGAACTTGAACTGCATATCATTGTTTTAAATGCATTCAAGTCTGTTGCCTATTTCCCATTTTAACTTGTCAGTTACACTCCTAGGAGATAATAGGAACTCTATGGTTCTTCAGTGTTGATAGTCTTTTGAGCACATCCTGAGCTATCTCTACCAGAAAACCCTTGGCTGTTCAGGTGACAAGAACTTAAACCATCTATAACAAAATCGTATTCATAAGCTGCTGCATGGGCATGCATACCAGCCGAGCAGGAAGGCCTTTGGTATTGTCCTTTGGGCATGCTATGTACTTGGTCCAACATGTGTGTTTTTTGTAAACACTATACTATGTGGAATCCTCAACCATCTGGCGTAGTAGGACTATGATGTTTTAAGATCTCTTTATTTGGTGAGGATTCTTAATCTCTTACTTCACTTTTGTACGTTTTCTGTTTATTAGAGAAAAAGGGTGTGAAATGAGTGTGGTGGAGTGGCAGATCCAACCCTTGATTGGGTAATGGATGAGCTTTTGCCTCACTTTCAACTGAAAGGTTAAAGGAGAATGAGAATCTTCTGGTGATGCATTTCTAGATCTGATGGGTTAATTTTTGACAGGTTTGTTCTTTGCTTCATCAAAGGTATCAAGACTTCTCCACAATCCTGATTCAAAGCCTGTCCAAAATTTTTAGTCCTGGAAAAAACATAGAGGATTTGGAGACGGATCGGAACACAAAGGCTGTGAAGAAGCGTAGTACTCTAAGGCTGCTTTTGGAATTGTTCTTTGTTGGAGTCATTGAAGATAGTAACATCTTTATCAATGTCATTAAAGACCTCACCAGTACTGAACAGTTGAAGGATCGAGATACAATTCAGACCAATCTTTCTCTGCTCTCAACTTTTGCTAAGCAAGGGAGGATTTTTCTAGGACTTCCCGTTCCAGCACCAGATGCTAATGAAGAGGTGAGTCGACTTGCATAGTTGATGTTTATGATGCTTATCGTTTACTTGTAGAAGCTTTGTTGTTCTTTTCTTGTAGAACTAAGATACAATTTGATGCCCCCAAAATCTTCTTTCTCGACAGCAATAAATTTGTTATGAACCAACATTGTCAAAATTTAAACCAACTTCATATCAAGGTTTTTATCATAGAAATTGGAATGGGCAAAATCCCAAACCGATTCAAATCGACCAAATTGGTCGAATCGGATGATTACTCGGTCGATTATGATCGACTCGATTCAAATCTATTTTTCATCAATTTTTAGGAGGAAAAAACAATAAATAAGATTAACATCAACACGAAAAGGTAAAAACTAAGTAAAATAAGTAAATAACATAAACAAAAATTATAAAAGCCTTAATTTTATAATTTCACATTTTTAGGCACTTCAAACTTCGAAGTACAAACACATAAAATATTTAGCATCATTTGCTAGATATTCTTATTAATGATTTCTGAATCAAAAAATAAAAAGTGACGACGATCCTCAAAATATCCTCCATAATATCTAGAGTCCTCATTAGGATCCTCATCATTAATTAGATACACTTATTAATAGTTTTTTATTAAATGTGCATAATCGTCTGAGTCAATCCGAATCGGCCGATTCATTTCTATATTATCTTATTTAAGGTCGATTCGGACGATTATGCACACTTTTAAAAATTATGCACATTAAAAAAATTATGCACAAAATCTGTGTGAATCGGAGTCGGTGGAGGTAAGAATCTATCCGATTAATCGGTCGATGGTATAAACCATGCTTTAGAGGCCCAAAATAACATGGGTATCTTTACACTCCCTCTTACTCAGAAGCTCACATGGGCCTAAATATTGCCCATCACAAACCAATTGTCAAACAAACACAATAAGAAAATGAGAGTTGCAAGATTCGTAGCTATGATCAACTTGCTCTGATTCTATGTTATGGGCCAACTCTATTAATAGTTTAAGTTAATGTAGAAGTCCACAATAAAAGAAGTTGTTCCCTTTTGATGCAAAAACTAGTTGGGTTTTGCCTTCGAAAGTCTCTGTGCTTTTAATGGTGCATTCATACTTTAGCTTTATATAAATTAGAAATAAACTTGTTCTTGATTATTTGAAATTTTGGAAGGATCAATTCTTTTGGATATTTGAATGAAAATCTTCGTAGCTATTCAATATTGTTCTTTCTTCCTTTGCACAAATCTTCTGCAAAACAAATTAAAACGCAATTATAAACCACAAACTGTCCAGTGTCCCAATAATGAACATGATTTAAAATAATGTACTATACAAATCATGGATAAAACAAACGGTCGTCATGCTATCTTTGGGATGAGCTGGATCAAATAGAAAGTTTTATTAATAGCCCATGGTTAGTGAGGAGATTTTGATGCCTTCACTAGGATGGATGAAAAGGTTGGCACCAAAGGATTTATTGTTGAACCCTATGATGATACGGTACAACTGTTTTCAATATTTTTTTATTTAACCACTGACGCTGTTAACCTTTTGTTTATACCTCTGAATCTGTTCAGATGTTTATATCAACAATTCATTGAAAAAAATGTTTTCTTTATTTTTCTTGCAGATTTTTAAGGTTCTTACTATCACAGAGGATCAGAAGAAATTTTTCAGGAAGGCAGTTCATGCCTATTATAATTCTGCAGTGGAAATTCTTCAGTCTGAGCACTCTGTATGTTCTCATTATTGAGAAACTTATGATTTGACAAATGTTGGTGTGTGTGAGATTAAGTGCTTTTATTGTCTGACTTTGTTCATTGATGCTACTATCTGTGCACAGTTGTGGACCCACAGCAGAGTGTGGGAATAATTCAGGCAAAATCTTTATGATCTTGTTCAATTGAAACAATACAAACCCTTAGTTTTATGGTTTCCATTCCCCCCCCCCCCCCCCCCTCTTTTCCTTATCATGTTCTCTCTTTGGTTTGTAAAGAATACAACTGTGAAGTTTCCTATTAAGGGAACAATTCCTTTTTAACTTAGTGTTGTGCATGGAGGATCTAAGAATAAATAGCACAATTTTTCTATTCGTTTGGATAAATTTAATTGGCACAAGAATGTATGTGTTAGTTTAGGGTACTATCTGTGCACAGTGGTGGACCCATGGAACACTATTGGGGTATTCTAAACTAATTTTTTCTGATCTTGGTAGTTGATATAATACCTCTTATGTTTTTACCTAGCTTTATGATTTCCTAGGGAAATTTCTTTTTTCATACTCTGTTTTGTGGATTTTGAACATTGTTTAATACTCTGGAATAGTGAATAATAAAACTCTGGAGTTGCCTCTTTAAGTGAACAGTTCATTTGAATTTTCAGTTTAGTGTGGAGGATCTAAGAAAAATTACTAACAATTTATCAGTTCGTTTGAACAACAAATGTGTGTGTTTTTTTTTTTTTTTTTTGATAAGGATGCTTATGGACTCTTGGTGCTGAGTATCATGACATTATGAAAGGAGTTGGATTAGCCCACTTCTCTGTAGGTTATATATTCACTTATGCGGCTTTCTTGATTGCCTCTACATCGGGTAAATTTGGTTAACTTAGGTGAATGGTTTGTATCCATCAGTCATTTCTTTCGATTTTCCCTATTTTGCTTTATCATCTCTTGCAGCATCCTAATGCCTAAACTTCTGCTGGCAGTCACTGCGCCAACTGGAACAGGAAAATGCTAAAATACAGAATGCTAAAGGAGAATTGAGTGATGAAAACGCCTCTTTATATGAAAAGCTACGGAAGTCATATGACAACTTATTTAGGGGTGTTTCCTCGTGAGTCCTTGCCAATTTTACATCTTTAGTTGTCAACTGGGAAGAGGCATGTGGGTTTCCTTCACTCCATGTAAACACATTGTTTTTCTGTAGTTTGGCAGAAGCACTTGATATGCAGCCTCCCATAATGCCAGAGGACTGTCATACCACTCGCCTAACCAGTGGAGATGATGCTGGTTCTCCTGTTGCTGGAAAGGAGCCTCCTTCTCCTGAACCAGTGTGGGATGATGAAGACACTAGGGCATTCTATGAATCATTGCCAGATCTTAGGTTTGTCATGCTAATTTCCTCCTTTTCATGGATGAGAATACAGGCTTTGTTTTGGAGTTATTTTTATATTAATTTGCTTGCTTATTTTTACATTTTGAGGATTATGTCTTGTGAAAATAGTATCCCTGTTATTTAAAACAGTGGAAGATCGTGTACATCTCGCATTCTTAGACCCTATCCATGATGGGATCACTTGAGTTGTGTTGAGGACATAGTTGTCATGTCGTTGTAAAAGATCAAGTTGATGGCTGAGAGACTTATCGACTAGTCGACCTAGTCGATAAGTCGACCTGCTAGTCTTAAACTAGTCAATAAGTCGACACGTACCATATATTTAAAATATGTATGATATAATAGAGATACCTTCTATATGAATAATATCAAAGACCAAACATTCAATGTCTCCAAGCTACTAAGACATAATAAGTGCATAGAAAAAAAAAAAGCTTTAAAGCAAAACTCTAGAAAACAGAAAATATTCATCATATAATCTCACAAACTATGTCAAATTATTTTTATTACATAAATAAAAGCAAGAATTATTCCAAGAATCTTGATAAATTAAGATAATTATATTTAAATTTCAAATGTTTTGAAAAAAATAAATTGGAACCCTAAAAAGTTAACCGATAGATCTGGGAAAAAATTGTGGGCAAAAAGAGAATCCGGAGTTGAGATAAGAAAGCAGAGAAAGAAGGAGAAGGGTGTGTAACTTTGGAATTGTCGGTGGCCAAGAAGATCTCTAGATCTGCCTTTTCTTCTTTTCTGTCTTTTATTTTTTTCTCTCACTTGTTCTTGTTTTTTTTTTCATAAATAGGTTGGTTGGGGGTTTGACCCAGAACATTAAATGCAAAAAAAAAAAAAAAAAGAAGCTAGAAAGCAAAAAAGCAGCAAGGCGACCGACTTGGCATAAAGGGACAAGTCGCTCATGTAGTCGAGCCATGTCAACAAGTCGATGGCCAAGTCGCTCGACTTTCTACATTTTCACAAGTCGACATGAAATGTCAAGGTTGAGACACCGACTTGTCGACTAGTCGACCGACGTGACAACTATTGTTGAGGATTTTGATCTCTTAGGACTTATGCAATTTCCCCATTAAGGCTTTGCATGTTGACATAAATAGTCTGTGAAGGGATGTGGAAAAATTTTCTAACTAACCCTTGGGCGATTTTGAAGTAATTATTGCATTGCTTTGTTTCTTGCAGAGCATTTGTTCCTGTTCTTCTTCTTGGTGAAGCTGAGCCTAAGCTCAATGAGCTATCCACAAAGGCACAAGAACAAGCAACCGTAAGCAACCTTGGTTTTCTAGGAAATTGTATCGTGATGGACTGACATATATAATGATTTGTGCATTATCCATGATGGTCGAAGCAATCATTCCTCACGCATGCAAATTCTTTGTTTTTTTACTGTGCATACATTATTTTAGTGATGAATTATTGCACATACATATAATATTTTTGTTGATAGGTACCCTTACTTTACATATTTAGACAATTTCAGTCGGTGGGTAAAGTTTAATCTTTCTTTGTAGAAGATTTGCGATTATGAAGGGTTTGCTCGGTCGTTTTGCAGCTTGCAAAAAAAAATAAAAAAATCATTGTCTCCTCTTGTTGTTACATTCATAGTTCAATGAATGTTGTTGGAACATGGTCTATGTAAATGCTTTTATTGTTGACGGTAATGTGGTCAGCTGATATGTATGGTCTGATTAGAAGTATGTGACTTTTGATATTAAAATATGGTCAGTGCATTAGGCAGCTTTTCTAATATTATCATGAACCAAAATTCAATTACTTTCTTCCTTTTTTGAACTGCTTTAGTGTCTTGTCATTAGCATCAACCTCTTGTGTATGATGCTTACTCGATGTGTCCTTTTTTCTTTTCTTTTCTCTTCTTTCCTTTTAATTTCCCCTTTTTCTTTTTAAATATATGTGATAGTAGTTTGAGTCTGATTGTATCTTGTTCTTCCGTTTAGGGTGAATGGCTTGAGATAGACCAAGGTCAAGGAGCTACCCATGAAGATTTAAAAGTTGCTGCAAAATCTGGAAGTTTACCTGATGATACGAAGCCCAATGAGCAAGTAAAAGATAAAGAAGGGAAAGGGAATGAGAAAGAGAAAGAGGACAAAGACAAGGCCAAGGATGCCGACAAAGAGAAGGGAAAAGAAAAAGATATGGCTAGAAAGGGGGAAAGAGACAAGGAAAAAGTTAAAGGTGTTGAAGGGACTACATTGGATGCTCTGTTGCAGCAACTCCCAGGTTGCGTCAGCCGCGACCTCATTGATCAGTTAACTGTAATACTACTTCACTGCGCTCCATCTTCAACTGAATGCTGCTGTTTCAAATGTTCATGTGTGTTGTTATACTTGCTTACTTCAGGTAGAATTTTGCTATGTGAATTCAAAGTCGAACCGGAAGAAGCTGGTAAGGGCCTTATTCAATGTCCCCAGGACATCTCTGGAGCTGCTTCCTTATTACTCGCGAATGGTGGCTACACTTTCTACATGTATGAAAGATATCTCTACTATGCTCTTGCAAATGTTAGAAGAAGAGTTCAACTTTTTGATAAATAAGAAGGTTGGTTTGCTGCTAGTGGTTTATTCAATCTTTCCTTTATTATAAGGATGTAAAGGTTACTATTTTCTGCTGTTGATTATTATTGGTTCCAGGATCAAATGAACATTGAAACGAAGATCAGAAACATCAGGTTTCTTGGCGAACTTTGCAAATTTAAAGTGGCAACATCTGGCTTTATATTCAGTTGCTTAAAGGTATGATTCAGTTCAGAAAGATATATTATCCAATATATATGGTTTGTTGTACATGTGAGCTTTCTCTAACATACTATTTTGGAATCCCTTTTTTTCTTTTTTTTTCTTTTTTTTTGTGGAGCACATTGTCCCATGCTTCCTTTGCATTTGACAGTATTTAGCATGAAATTTACCTCACCATATTTATTGTCTTTCTATGATATGTTCGTTCAGAATATTTTGTTCACTCCATTAATTCCTTTTTTTTTTTTTTTTTTT